>BOPP01000057.1:4234423-4252023 GCA_017312745.1 Gryllus bimaculatus
AGATCATGAGACGATGGCAATGGCGATTGAGGCGGGGGAGGGGGACTGTGGCAACGGCGGCGGAGTTGTGTTGGTTGGGGCTGGTAGGCCCCTTGGAAAATGAAGCCGGTAGTCTAAGTTAGGAAAGGTGATTCATAAAGATTTGTAGTGGTGGTAATGGTGGTTGGAGGGTTGAAGGAAGTTAGAGTAAGTTGAGAATGATTTCATTGATAGTTGGTGGAAGTTGGGCATGAACATGATGGTGGTGATGTGGTGGAGGTGGTGAAGAGATTGTGGTGTCAAATGTTGAGTAGGTGGAAGAGGTTGAAGGCGATTGCGTGGCAATGGTGATAATTGAACTCCTACACATCGTGTTCTCGGTATCCTTTTCTCTATATTTTCTTCTACTCGCTCTAACTGAAGTCTGTAATAAAGTTTGCCCTAAGAACATTTATGTTAAAGTTCGTATTAATGATCGCAATAGTGGCAATCCTATATTTCAAAGTGCATAGTGAAAATTATATGCAAATGATACTTCACTGACGGTGATTGGCATAGCCATCGACAGGAATGAATATCACATTTAAAAAATTAAAACAATTGTTTCAGCATTACATCATACCACCACATACGTAGCTGAGCAATAAATAGTACTATTAATTCGGCGATGCCGTTCGAAGAACATTTACGGCCGTGATCGAGAAGTTATCCCCCCTGAAGTGGCCAAAGCGGCTGCCAGGTGCAATGATAACGGTAGAGCGGAAGGGTTCGCGAGAGCCGGCGGCGGCGGCATCGCCAGCGACAGCGGAGGCGTCGCGAAAAGATGTGGCAGCGGTGGCTCCGGAACGGGACCTCCAGGGGCGATGGTTTATGTCTGGGGCGAGGCAGCGTGTATCGCCTCTTTCGCCCATGGAACTTGAATGGAGGGCGGCGTCCCTCTGCCTTTCCGAGCAGTCTAGTTGTCGCAGGGCGAGAACAGTTACTTTACCATGTATTTGAAATGATATATAGAGTGCTGTATGCTTCAAAAGAAAGCTGAAGTAGCAAATGCGTTTACTCGTAGAATAACGTAAATGGATTTCATGCAAAGTTTCCAAAGTAACTGGTAGTAAAATGGTAGTTCACTTGAATAACACTTAAAGTGTGGCATGTTGTTACTTATTTTTAAAATAAATGAAAGTTTTTCTAAGCTCTGTGTATACCAAGTTACAAGTAACAGAGGATGAATTACTTTGGTTCAGGTACTGAATTTCTTTTATTTTTTGAAATAATGCTAAACATGAAATTTCTCATTAAATTCACAATTGCAAATAGCCTATAGAAGTAGAAAAAATGTTAAGTATAACTAAATGTAAATATGCTTTATATCAAGGAAAATATCCATCAGATAATACAGAAATATTATGTTTTTAGCAAATGTTTTGTTCTCTTTTCTCCCTTTCATAACAAGCTTACTACTAAGAAGTTATCTATTGTACCATTATATTGCTATTACTAATTAATGTAACAAGAATTGTTGAAATTGCAGGTACCTTTTGGAGTACTTGCACTTATACCATGTAATACTTGACTACCTCAAGTATTGTAAATCTCTTGTACAAATCCTGTGGTCACTCATGACCTTGAAGTTAATACCTACAGAGAAATACAGAGCAAAAAGAAAGCAATTGATTATGTTCCATGATCTTTTGCGTATTCGTCTCCTCAACTTTCAAAATGTTCTGATCTCAGAATGGAAAAAGACAATGACCTTGAAAGGTCTTTGATTGCTGAAAATATTTATTATGTCAGTAACTTAATTTTAATTTTATTTATTCTAATATCTGGAGGACATGACAATCATTTCAAAAACTTTATTTTATTCTTATAATGGTTAGGATTTAATGAGGGCAGAATTGGAATAAGAATTCAGAAACTGATAACCAATATGCATGACGTTATTCTTGAATATATTATTCAAACCAACATAAAAATATCAAGCCATCATCAAAAATATTGCCTGAACAGAAAATTGTATCTCAACAAGGTACTTTATAGAGACAGAAAAATTTAACCCTTGCGGAACACCTATGCCAGTTGTCGCAGTTGGCGCCGTCTTCCAACGAAACGGGACTTCTCAAGTTACTGGTTCACGACCTGCGACCAATGGGAAGCTATCTTTTGGCCGCACGAGGTTCGGTTACCGGTGCAACCACACCTATCCCTCCCCCATCAGAATGTGAACCCCCCACCACCACCACCTCCGCCGCCATGACGTCTCCGCCCCTCTAAAACCGTCGGAATGGCGACACCGCCCACTGACACAGTACTGGTCCTTGGCGGGAGGCCAATCCGATGGATGTACGCACACTGCCCAAATAGGTACACGCTGCGCGTACACTGCAATGGAATTCAAAATTCGATGTTGATGTTCTAATGGCACACTGATGGAAATGTTCTAGTTACGCTGTCGGTCACGTGTTTCACCGGAAGATTTAAATGATTACATAGCAGTGCTACAGGAAGGAACAGTGACATCTACGAATGCGAAGAAAGATTTTTATTACATTTGCCAATTTCTGATTCAAACTGATCAACGGCAATTTTTGAGCTTAATTCGTTAGCATGATACGTGGGAAACTTCGCACGTTACACTTTTCCTTTTGGAAAATGTTATTAAACCCGAAAACTGAAACCCAAAAGTCGAGTTTATTTTGTAAAATATTTTGTACAAAGCTCTTAGAAACATTATAGTTCAGAAAAAAGTTTTAGAAGCTTGTGCACTGATTTGAATGGTGTCTGGATGTTTGTTGGTTCGCGTGAGAAAAGTAAGGTGATGTATTCAATCATGAAATCCGTTTTGTTGCAACGTCACCTCTCCGAATCAATTATCTTTGACATTGTAACGTGTGGTTAGTACGCCAAACGGTTGGTCATCAATTTCGTCAAGAATAGCTTTGTATTTCTAATGGCTACAAAATTCATAATTGACTTTTGTTTCAAGATGCACAAACCAGTTTGACGAGCTCGTAATCGCGAAGAACAAGAATAAATATAATCTGATGGTGCTCAAGACAGTTTATTACAATTCATATATCTACGTAATAATTGCATGAAAAAAATTCTTAATGTTTATAGCTTTGCAAACAATATACACGAATAGTAAGGAAATTCCAGTAATTAATGCTGATCGACACTTTCATATTGTTGTACAATGATTCCCAAATTAGCATATTTTACCTCTTTGGAATCTCGTTCAAAAGCTATCAATAATATTAATGAATGCTTCCGATAGTTCTTTTTAGTTATTTCTTTCGATTGTGTTCTTTAAGTTTGTTTTTTTATTTTTATAAGTTGTTAAGCAATGTACGAAAAATTTGCTTCTTAAAAATAATTCAAGAATAATTTTAATCGAATAACAGGGAAACATAAGTCACACTAATGTTTATCTGTACGATGTTAATGACAAAATAAAGTTCCACATCTTTTTTCTTTTTCTTCAAGAAATATGGAATGGAACGTACACTATGTGATCAAAAATAACCGGACACGTCCAAAATGGTGTTATTGTGTGGTCGTGTTTATCATGGAGGGAGCTTGTACCCCTTGTTGTTTTGTGTGGCACTATCATAGCATAGGCCTAAGTTGATGTTTTACTTTCTTGCTTCCCATTGTTGAAAAGCAATTCGGGGATGGCGATTAAATCTTTCAACACGATCAAGCACCTGTTCATAATGCACGGCCTGTGAAGGAGTGGTTACACGACTATAACATCCCTGTAATGGCCTGACCTGCACGGAGTCCTGTCTTGAATCCTATCGAACACCTTTAGGATGTTTTGGAACGCCTACTTCGTGCCAGGCCTCACCGACCTACAGCGATACCTCTCTTCAGTGCAGCACTCCGTGAACAATGGGATGCCATTCCTCAAGAAACCTGCCAGCACCTGATTGAAATTGTGCCTAGGAGAATGGAAGCCGTCATGAAGGTTAAGGGCGGGCTAACTCACTATTGAATTGCAGCATTACCGATGGAGGGCGCTTCGAACTGGTACATCAATTTCAGCCACGTGTCCGGATACTTCTGATCTCATAGTATAAATGTGTTAAACATGTCATTAAATAAATTTTACATAATCACTCATTATCATAATTAATATTAATTTACATAAAGTAATAGTACATTTTATATCAAATAAATGCAGCCTTATGTAGCGTTGTCGGTAGAATCAGTGACCGATGCATTCAGGGCCTGAGTTCGAGCCCCATTTAAGTCATGCATGTTTTCATCGTGTTTTTGTAGCATGATGGCATTTTTACAACCGATGTATCTAATCGTCAAAAGCCAATCACTTTCCTTAAGCCCAATTTCATATAACCGAGACGGACCTCCGAATTATCTTGGTGTATAAAGATACATTAGCATGGTCAAGAAAGGCCCACGTGTTGCATCTGGCAGCCGGTGTGGAAAGGAGATTATCAGAACCCATCCTGTAGACAGTAAGGGAAGGTACTACGGTTGGAAAAGTGCTCGAGATAGAAGGTAGGTCCAGAAAGGGCGTCTGATAACCAGGAATTTCCACAGAGATGGTAGAAAATAGACGGAATGGGAGTCATTCAAATCCATTGGTAGTAGCGACACAAAATTATATCAAGCCTTGCATCGAACTGGATGACCTCTAATGTGTAGAATTACACTTATGTGTAGACACTTAGAATTACAATTACATGTGTAGAATCACAAATGAGGCGCCATAGTAAAAGACCCCAAAAACTGGAAAATCATATTAATCATCTGGCCATATACGTCTTAGATAACAGCACAATGACAAGAAGATTGAAAAGAGTACTTCTTCTTGATCTGGACCACAGATATAAATAATAACATTTTTATATAATTGTTACAGTACATATCTTTTTTGTCACAATGCTTGCACTATTGTATGTTTGTTTGTTTTTGTGTTATTGTTATTTCAATGTGATGTTGTTTTTTGTTGTTGTCTTTTTTATCTCTGAATTGCACAATTATTTTAAAAATAAATTTTAGAAAGAACCAGCATTGGATGGTTACTTTACATGTCAATAATTTATGTACAATTGTATTTGCCGAATGTTCAAATAAAGCAGATGTTAAAATAATTTTAAAAAACTCTAAAAGACCCAGAATATGATTTATTCTGTCAATAAAGAAAAAAGTGGAAAGAAACCACAAGCATGAAAGATGTTATAGATCGACGCAAAATAATATTAAACAAAGTATCACTCATCCGTAGGAATAAACGAAATGGAATTCAGCCGCGTTAAGTATCATGTACAAACGCGGCCCGTGAACAGGCCTACAAGCGACGTCTGGCCTCGCGGTCATGGGTGAAGGGGGTACGTGTGGTTGGCACGAAAACATCCCCACGCCGTATTCCGGTCTTCTCAACCTGAGAAGTGAAGTTTTTCATCTGCATCACACCGCAACATTGCAAATAAAACGCACACTACAATCTTGCATGATCAGGAATCGACCCCGCGGTCGCGTCGTGTAAAGCGACCACGCTGATCAATGAGGTAAGTCGCCAGGCCTAAGCGTCATGTAGAAAACAAAAAGAAAATCCATTTCTAGATATTCTTTTCATGAATCGTGGTCTTAGAAAATATAGATTCCTGACTCAACGCTTGAAGCTCCCTATAGCGATACCCTCGCACGTGGCATGTGCTGTCGAACGGAGGAACTTGGCTTCACATCCACCGCCACAGCCCGGGAAGATTTGAATGATGCTGCCACGTGAGCGCTGGCATGAATCCGCTACGTCGCATGAAACGTTATTGCTTAGGACATCCATAAATCCAGCCTCGCCATTCACGGCAGCTCCTTTCCAGTACCCACAGGTTTATGAGAGTTATAAGGTTACACGTTTATTAGGTTATGTATACGTTTATAATGTTATGTCTAGGGGGCGGATTTTAATGACATGTCATCATTTTTTTTCTCTTCTCTTTCGAACAATGCCGTTTAGTATAGAAATTTATTTTGTTATGACAAAACGAAATGACCCATTTTTATGTCCCTTCATTGCATTTTTTGTCGATTTCGATTAATAAACAATTTTTTACCTTTTTACGTCATTTTAATGCATTTTTCGCTCATTTCAACGATTTAATATCATATTAATAGCACTTACATTAAACAATATTAACGAGGTGCAACAAATGAGCACTACAGGATTCCTGAGTAGTCTATTAGATTTCTTCGCTCATATATTGTAAAGTCAGCCTTTGTGAGTACTATGTAATCTAAGGTTCCCGTGACGTCTATCGGTGTCATTGTCAGATCGGCCGATTTCGCGATAAATAAAGGCATTTTCTTTTAAAGAACTGTCCAACCCAAACGTTTTCAGGCGGAGTGCCCTTATAAAAGGAAAAAATCTAGATTACTTTAGAAACATACCCAACAGCTTAAGTTGTTCATCTGAAGTGATTTTGATCAATTTTTATCGTCATTTTTTTGTTTTTATGGCATTTTTAAAGCATTTTAAAGGCATTTTATTGATCATTTTGGTCAATGTTCTAGGCCATCAAAATCTGTCCCCTAATGTATAATGTTATGTATAACGTTTATGAGGTTATGTATAGGGTCAAAAGAACTTTGGATGAGAGTGGGCTCGGGATAAGGATGTTATGTTATTTAGAGAAGAGGAGACGATATAATGAGGAATTAGAAAGTCAGAAAGGAAGCGTGCTAAAGGAGGTATGATAATGAAAATGGATGGGATGTAGAAGGGGAAAGAATATAGACAATGGTTAAAAAATTTCTTAGAATTACGAAGTTAGGGAGTAGAGAGTGACAAAATTACTAAAAGAGGAGAGAAGAAATTTGCAAATTAAGAAGTTAATATTAATACATTTGTAATGTTTAAGAACTGACAAACATTTTGTTACAAAAATTAAGGATTCTTCAGGGGTTCTAAGCACATACCTATTCTGGCTGTATAATTACTCCAATCATGCAGCCCCCGGTTCTGATTTTTCCGCTACGACGTCTTGGATCCAATGCCTCGTCTTTCTCCGTCTCGCTTCTTCCTCGTTTCCCTTTGCGTATTTACACCCTTCCACTCGACCCTCGACCACTCGCCTTTTTCAACTCCGATCCTCCACGGCTCAGATGGCTCAGTGACAACATGTGAGGCTGCTGCAGAATCTCGCATCGGGAGGCCCCTTAAATTCCCGACGATGGCAGATGTTCCACAGAAGCTAAATAGCTGGATCAAAATCAAGCGCTGTCTGAAAGAGACCTCTAGCAGCTGACTGCTCTGGTCGGTAGTTTGCCAAGATGTTTCCGACTAGGTGACTGCCGGAGCTGTATCCTAACAAACGGGCCAAGCACCGCATGCGACTTTTCCTTTCTCATCCTTGCCCCCCCCTCTCTCTCTCTCACTCTCACTCACACACACACACACTCTCTCTCTCTTCCTCTCTCTCACTCACCCATTCTCTTACTCTCTCCCACTCTCTCTCACTCTTTCACTTTCTCTCTCTCTCTCACACACACGCACACATAAATGCAGTTAGGTGCACCACACTACTAAACATATCGAAAGACCAATCGGGAGATTTGAGCTTCTCCTAGCTGAGGCGATTCCACACTGGGGCAAATTCCTGAACGAATGGAAAAGAGAATAAGACGAAAGTGAGAACAGTATATCATGTACAGACAGTTCTGTCCTCAAAAGAGATCCAAGGCCATATACGAACATAGGATGAGATTTCTCGTGAGCGAACAAGTTTGCTACCATCAATGAAAAATATCAAAAATCGTTCGTATCATCTTCCTTTCCTGTATAGATTTTTAAAACAACCTGACACTGGAGCCTCCGCGTCTACAAACACAATACACGACCGTACCTTGATATTGTTTAGACTTGCAGGTATGATTTCAGCTTGATGAATATCGGTGCCGGGAGAGCGAGTAGTAACAATAATGACAAAAAAGGCACAAATAAGGCAAAACGCCAAAAATTGGCATCAAAAGCTAAAATAGGTAAAAGAGGAAAATTATAATGTACTAAAACAACTTCAAAAGAACAATTAAGAGATTCCTATTATTAGAAGTAATAAAACCGTAAAAATAATAAAAAGGCATTTTTCCAAACGTCCGAGCTCTAGTGATGTTAAATAATAAATCACCCACGAACTTTGGTCCGTAGTAGTAGTGTTAAGAGGAAGACCATCTTAAATCGACGTGTAGGTCGACGCTGGTTCTCATCTTCCAGTGGGAAAGGAACATCACTTCCTCTCGGCTACAACATTTATTGCACCAACGGGACTAACGACAAAACAAGTTGACGCTAAATGTTCACTCATTCCGCCAGCCCCGCCTCGCCCCACCCCCGCTCCTCTCCACTCCCTCTCGCCCGCGCGCGCTTTGCACCGCCCCCGCTCCGCCCCAGCCGGTTCTGGAATGTTCCACTTCCGCGAAGCTAGAGCGGCGTTGCGCCGTCGGCAGGTTAATAGTCCCATTACTAATTGAGACAGGCGCCTATTAATACACGCTTCTCCATTTCGTTTCGTTTGACAGGGTGGACCGCCTCCTTAATTAGCTGAGTTGAAAACACGCGGCTAAACTGTGCACGACGAGAAAGTTGTTGTAGTGGATCACTTCGGCCTCTTGTGGAATTGCGAGCCTTTAGTACGTCGTAAAGGGTATTAAATTATAGTGCCTGGACACAGGAGAACAGTTCATTTCGGGCGTTCCGTGATATAATTTGCATTCCACCTGATTTCTGGTGACTTTGGAAGTTAGCCAGCAACTGTATTACATTATTCTGGGATTGTCCCAATGATGTGCTTGAGTTGATATGCTCATTTCATTAGCTTACAAGGAAGGACATTAGGAAATTATGTTCCATTCTTTCGTTAGATCCTTGATATAATTGCATCTGCAGTGGAAACTTTGGAAATAAGACGTTGGTGACTGCAGCGGTAGATTTTACAAGAACTGAACAGTCTGAATGGTGTTTGATCACCTGAAATCACTGAATCGTCTAAAGCGTTCTATTCTTTCTTCTTCTATCTATTCTTTCAAGACAGGTCTTAAAATAAGGTAACGTTCAATTTTTCGAAAATATGAGTAGTTTCGAGTAATTTTGTATGAATTGTGTGTTAGACTGTATTGTCAATTTTAAATTGGCAATTTTAAAACAAATTTTCTCCTACTGTCTCCTCGTACGTATCAAGGGTCAGTAAAAATTATGGCGCTAGCCCCTTTTTCAGCTAACTCTAATATTTTTGAAAACTGTAAAAAGTTCACGTTTCAAAACTACAAAATTGAAGATAGAGATTTTTGCGTTAAAAAAAGATCATGTACACTTATTTAAACGAGTTGATTTTGCGTAATTTGTGTCTGAAATTAATAAAATTTCTATTTTTTCGCTCCAAGTATTTTCTTCAAACTTTTTCCTCTCGTCGAAAAGAGGACATTTAAAAGAATACTAATGCTAATATACATACTAATTCTGTGGATTTTCCCCTCCTTTTAAATTTATCATTACAAAGTGTAAGAAGGAAAAATAAATAAATTATTTTTCACTATAAAATTAACTTTCTGTACAATTTAATCTCAACGCTACAATCGCAACATTACAATGGTTACTGTCACCTTGCTGTTACGCTCAGTTGAGGTGTCGGCCGTTCGAAGCTGAGTGCTATCAAGAAACAATTTGAACTTTAAAAACAAATATATTTACAAAGGGATAGAACAGAGTTTTTTCGTAGGTGAAGCTTCTAATCAAAAAACTATGTACGATTATTTCAATTTTTCTCTACGACTTATTTCCCCCAATTTCAATTTGAGTAATTAAGTGAAACGGATTTTTGCTTTCTATTGATAAGTCAAGAAAATAGAAGAAGAGTGTTCATCATACTTTGAACTTGAATTCAGAATTGCTAAGATAAGAGTCACGAAATACCGGACAAATTAAAATATTTAAATTTTTTAGAGTTCACAAAAGTCCCAGTTTTCGATACTGTTAACTAAACATTGATCAATGATATGCAAAATATAAAAATACTGTTTGCATTATATAAACAAATAATTCAATACGTCGCCTGGATATTCCTCCAGGAAGGCATATCATTGTTTGTTTTCGTGTGGTGAAGAACGTTGCTTCATTCATCGCTTGGGACCACCCGGCGAGGAAACATCAAAAGGCTCGAATAGGTGGGAGGAGCAGAAGAAAAGTTTGTGGCTCTACGATCATTCGTCCAGAAGGTGACGCGATTATCTTACTACTTCCGGGGTCAAATCCACTCGGGCGCGACGACACGTTTGCGCAATTGCTGCAACAGGTGAAATTCCTTCCACTCACGCGCATATGTTATCTGGCCATGGGCGTTCCTTGTATCCTTCCTGCCTTTTCCCAAAGAAGTATATCTTCTTTATTTGCTTTCTTAATTTTGCGAATACAATGATGGCATGGTGTGTTCTCTACGTAACATTAACATGTTCTCTAACTAACATGACATGATCTTCTCTACGTAGTATAACTTCGTCCAAACCTGAACACGTATTGCGACCCCACCACAAACCATCCAAAAAACTTCTATCGAACGTTTGCTCTTGTCATTATTTTTGTTTGGCATTTTGCTTACCAACAAAGTATTAGTAGGTGTGAGAAGAGCGGAGTATACATGTGTTTAATCATTGTTCTAGTGATTCTCTGAGAAAGGAAATGAAGTTGACGTTCTCACATGCATCAAATCCTCGAAACATTTATTTGCCGGTAAAATGTGACGAAACTTTATTGTAATACGACTTCAGATCTTGAATCTACAGGAAGATCTGTGGTCGTTATAATTGCCTAAAACTTGGTGTTTATTGCTTTACAACGTGTAGGGGAACAGAACAAGAGAACGCGGGAAGAAAGAAGGCGCCAGTACATATGGTTTTAGTATGAGTTCATTAAAGCATGACATGAAAGTTGAGGTCAAACAGCAATTATACAGATACACAAAATAATTAAAATGTGTTAATTTTTTACCACCAGGTAAATTGTGAACACTACCACAAAATAAAGTGCAAATATAAGAAAAAATTCTCTATTTCCATTTTTGTCTGCAATTTCCAGAACAGAGTGACTTGGGTGTAATAATGAAATAAAATTAGTTACAAAATGCTTGTCTATTTTATTATGTAAGGCGATACCCTTTCCTGAAACCTATCTTTCTTAAATAATCAATGCGACAAAAGCTATTTAATGAAATTTGCTAAATTAGAACGAAACTCTACCACTGTGGTTAAAATTCATCTTCGTCATTGTGTTCCATTGCTGTTAATTTACTTATATAATTCTTGCAAATATGTACGTTAGAAAGTACTCCAATTAGTTAGGAAGATGTAAATTTTATTGCCACATATTGGACATCACTTCGGAATTGTGGGACATTGTATGTATAGGCATTACTTGGGAACATGATGCAATTATAAAACATAGCATGGAACTACACAATAAATATTTTGTAATACATTTTTAGATTCATTAAATGCAACATTTATATTTTTTCGCAAACATTACGCATAATATTAAGTAGTAAAGTAATACAGCGAAAAATTGTAATATTTTGACAGAAAAAATCATTTTGTACTACTTCATTCTCGAAAAGTGCAACTTACTTGTTTCTTCTCCTTTAATAAAATGTGTAATCAGAATACACATTTGGTGCGTTCTTCATAACGAAAATTGCTTTAAAGCAAAACGTGTGTGTATGTGTGTGTCTGAAAACAATGCTAGCGGCAAAACCGCTTCCACATTTTCGTTAAATTTGATGTTTCTCAATAGACGGCTGATGTCACAGCCTCTTAAATTTCAAACGTAACTTTATTTTCATTTCTGTGGACACTTTACATGAAGCATTAAATACATTTTCTTCATTTTTTCTTTCAAAAAGGCTTCACATTTTTCCTAAGTTGATTTTTTGTGGTTAAAGCAAAGTACGCGTATAAAAATGGAGCAGCTGTTGAAATAGAAAAATGGAAATGTTGAAATTTCTGAATTTTCAAAAATTTCACCAGCAGAAGTGTTTCAGAACATCAACTGTTGTCACTGCAGTGCCTCTGACCGGGAGGTCCTAGGTTTCTTTCCCGACTGTGGCAGGGTTTTCGACACTAGCTAGATAGCTAGGTCAAGTTCAGTCGCTTTCTGGAGGAGAATTCTAGCAGCCGGCTGCTCTGATCTGAAGTTTTCTGTGGTTTTGGCAAATACCGAAGCAATATCCTAACAGATGGCCACGGACCGCGCGCGATTTTTCCCTCCTTTTCCTTGTCATATCCTCACCCCTTACTTACACACACATACACATACATACACTATACTACCACACATACCGGAAGATCGGTTGGGAGCTTAAGGCAACTCCACAACAGCCCCCGAACGGAACGGTAACGAAGGTACGTGCGCTTCAAAACAAACGCTAACAAGACGAGGAATAGCGCTATGCATCTGCGGCAAAAAAAAGAGAACTTCAAGAAACAATTGCTTCTATTTGCAAATTTCTTCTAGCTACGCTTACTCTGTTCACTTTTTGTTTTGAATTCTGCCAGTCGTGTTTGCGTGAGCTGCTCTGAATATTTAAACGAAATAATACTAATTAGAAAAAACCAAAATCATAAGAATGAAAAATTCAAAAACTTCTTCAAACTTACAAAAAAAAATTGTGAATGAACAAACAACTTCAAGATACTTCCACAAATATATAAAATTATTTTTGTGGGAAATTTTGCAACTAAATATTAGAATGAATATAAAAACAAATATATTGTATTTACTAAAAAATTCCAAATAACTGTACAAAACCCGCTTCAACCTAACCTCGCAAATCCACGCTCTAATCTCAATATCGCACTACACTCTCAAATCCGCTACAGGCCAGTATCCCACGCTTGATCATTTGGAAAGCTTCGCCGCAATTTGCTGTATTTTCATTGGTCTAGAGGCTTCCTGTTCCCGGGCCAAGATAAATGTTTAGCATCCTTCCAGTTCGCGTCAAGTCTCGCATTCCCGTCGTGTTGTAAGCGCCTGCTTGAGATGTCCGTCTTTCAACGTTTTTACGTTCCCTTTCGCATTGCCGTTCCCGATCACGGCCTATTGAGAAGCGACCTTTAGAGCTTGTCCCGGCTGGGGCGGTGCTCTGCTAGTGGGAGATACCTGGTTGGGGAACGATGGGCAGGTAGGCGCCGGATCTCCCCACCCACCAGGGAAGAGCACAGCCACCTCCCGATGAAAAGTCATTCACTACGCTCACGGGACTACTGATGCCGGATGTCTTTGTTTCATACATAATCCAATTTTGACACACGGTAGCTCCTTCTCTAAACGTTTTTAAGGAACATCAACGGACTCTTACTTAATTTTCACGTTTCTGCTACGTAAGTAAATATTCCTTCTTCTGTTGTTTTATAAATAATGTGTTTAGTCTTTTTAAATTCATTAATATTTCATATTTTACTCATTTTAATAATAATAAAGAAAATAAATATAATTTCCTATACAAAGAACTATTCTTTCGGATCTGACCTTCAAAGACGGCATAAACGCAGTGCCAAAAGGGGAAGGAAAAATCTTGCAGAATCGTTTTAAAATTAGTCGCTAATTTATTTGAAGATATTTCTGTATTTTAACTTCACTTTTGATATCAAAACTACAACTTTAGCTGTTTAGTATTATTGATTTATTACTGTCTATACTAGTAATATCATCAACCGCCTGTTTCTCGCCCAAGAAATACCCCTTTTCTCTGTTAGTTGGTGAAAGGAGCAAAGCGAAATTTGCGTGGTCAGACGGAAAGGCAGGCCTCATGGCCTGTATCTCGCCACGTAAAATAAGGCATTAATTCAATTTAATCAATAATAAATTAATCAAACTATTAACGTTAGCAGTATCGTACTGCCCTTCTTTCTTGCGAGAGCGGTCGCTTGCGGCGTAAACGCAGTGCCAAAATGGGAGGAAAAAACATTGCACAATCGTTTTATCATTAGTCTCTAATTTATATGTAGATATTTCAATACTTTCAACTTCACTTTTGATAAAAAAGAACTACAACTTTAGCTGTATTATTTAACTGATGCTCAGTATTATTGATGTCCGTACTAGTAATATTAATAATAAACTAATCAAATTCTATTAAAGTTGGCAGTATCGTAACATCCGCGTTCTTAAAAGGCCCCAGCGCCGCAGTGCGTGTGCTGCCCTTCTTTCTTGCGACAGCGGTCGCATTCAGCATAAACGCAGTGCCAAAAGGGGAGGGAAAACCTTGCACAATCGTTAATAATTTATAAGTAGATATCACTTTATAATTAATAATTTATAAGTAGATATCACAATACTTTTAAATTCACTTTTGATATCAAAACTACAACTTAATATGTTGAATATTATTTATGTCTATACCAGTAATATCAATAATAAATTAATAAAATTGTATTACTTATATTCCTTATATAGGTACCAGCGTCGTAGTGCGTGCACTGCCCTTGTTTCTTGCGACAGAGGTCGCATGCGCCTGTCGCAACTGCTCTCCCCGCGAGTTTCTTACTTGCTACACCCGCCGCGCGGCCGCGTGACGTGCGGTGCGCCGAGCACATAAATCATGGCGGTCGCCTTGGAAATGCACGCGAGCGAACTGCACTGCGCTGCTCTTGCTCGCGATGTGTCGACGTGGGAAGGAAGCTTTGGTTGAGGTGGCAGATATCGCGATGAGTGTGCCGTGGCTCACTTGTCGATGAATAGTTAAAGTTAGTACTGTTTAATTCACTAGGACACTGTCACTGAGATTAGAATATTCACTTAAACAGCTTCAGAATTTTTATTTTTCCAAGTTTATAAAAAATGGAATTACTCAATAAGAGAATAAATTAATTTTATGAAAGTAGAAAAATGTTTTCAAATTTGAATAATTAAACATTGCATATTTTTTTCATTAAACTATTGTTTTGTAAAAGCCTATTGTAGGAACTATAGTTTTTAACAGTAAAATAGCTTTGTGTTGCCATCACATGTGAAACGAATATTAACCTCGTGGGGGAAGGGATTACCTGCTTCAGGAACGCTCAAAGGAAGTAAAAGAAAATAAATGTCTTTATTGATGGCGAGTCTCAGGCCATTTTGCGTGCCCTTCCGCCTGACCATTTTCAAAAAAATGTAATACAAAAGTTAATGAAAAGAAGGTCATTCAAAGTGAAATACGTACCCAATTTGGATGAGAGGGGGTTTTCACATTGAAGACCGGAATGTAAGCGATAGAGGAAAGAGTAAATAGAAAAGGGAATATTCTCACAGCATTGATGAATTGAAATTTATGAGTGTGATGAGATTTATTTAAGTTAGGGATGTGTTAAAGTTAATGATAAATATATTAGAAAGCTATTAGAATTTATTCAAAATTTAGATAAATTATATTTTCTGACTCAGCAAATTAGGTACAGAAAGGATTGAAAAGAATAGAAATTTACGCTAACTGAACACTGACCCTTGTCATGATTTATTCTTCTTGCAATATCCAGCTAGTATCCTCGTATATCCTTGCTGAATTACGACACGTATTTAAGACATTACATCATCCATTGTTTTACCATTTTGTAATTAATTATTGCAGTGGGAACATACATCGTTGGCGCTTTGACTCCCTAACTGTTCAGCACGATTTCTTTCTGAAAGCCGACGAATTTTAAACAAATGCGTTGTCCCTGGTATGACAATCATAAATTTTGTTCTGTCAGTGAATAACAATTTGCTCGTAAATTAGTGGAATGGGAACAATACTAAAAGGCGTATCCTTAAATTTCCTATTTGAGAAATCTTTTTTTTCTTATAAGATGATATATTTAAATGATGCTTTGCTAAATGTGTACTTCAGATTTTTTCTCATATGTTGTTTATCTCAAAGAAATATTTCATGTATTGAATAAAAGTAGTTTAATCAACGTTCAATATTTTTTAATTTATTAAGACGCTATTTATTTTTCAGTTAACCTTTTTCTTTACAAAATTAGCTATTTTCTTTACATAAATAAAAATTTTCTTTTTATTGAAGAAAAATGAAAATTTAATTCTTATAGAGAAATCATTAAAACTAAAAAACGTATCACAACCGAAAAGCACACAGTGAAGTAATTATTTCAGAGAACTTCCCATGCAAAGAAAACTCACTGATTTATTCAAATATTTCACTATAAAACGTATTCTGTTTATATTTAATACTCTGTTTATTTAACCGACTCCATGGTAAACGACAATAAGTTCAAGGAAATTCCCCAAATGGGCTGCATCATGTGAACACGCTGAAATAAAATTCCTTATAAAACACTCTCTCCCCAACAGCTTTCTCGCAGGTTATTTTTCTCCGAACATCTTAACGTAGGAATAACTTTCGAGTTGCCCTTTATGGTATCCCGTTTTGTGTCGTTTCCAGGCTCGTGTCGACCGCGTTGCCCGTGTCCGATCGTCAGTGCGCAACGACTGCGCACGGGGAACGATTCCTCGAAGCGTGTGGCAGTGCGCCAACGCACGGGACCTCACGCCGCCGCTCAATTGGCCACGGAGCTTGACAGCCCGAGGAAGAGTTCCGATGCAAAAGGAACTGCGATCCTCGGCGCAAGTGTTCGGATCAGTCGGTTGCCTTCCCCTGCGAGTCGCTTAGGACCCTTTCCCACGTCGCGACGGCGGTGCGCTTCCGAACGCCACGGCTCGTAGCAGAGCATTAGTTTGAATGGAAGCCTTCCCACGTGCAGACGGCGTGCGCTGCTGCACCAAGTGTCGCCGGACTCGCGCCACGCGAAGCGGAGGAGGGTGTACGCACCACCGCTAGCAGAACACAGCTTACATGGTAGCCTTCCCACTGTGCCGCCGGTCGCTGCGTTTTAGGGCCCCTTCCCACGGCGCGGCCGCAGCGCACGTCGCAGCAGCGCGGCGCGTAGCAGAGCATTGGTTTGAATGGAGGCCTTCCCACGTGCAGCGGGTGGCGGCTGCTGCGGCGGCCGACGCCGAACTCCAGCTACGCGAAGCGGAGGAGGGGCCACGCGCCACCTCTAGCAGAACACAGCTTTAAATGGGAGCGTTCCCACTGCGCCGCGGCCGCAGCGTTCTACCTGCTCCGGTCCCTTTGTTCGTCGTCGCCGGAGGGTCGGCGAAACCTACCCCTCCAGACCCCAACCCCCTTCCACGGCGGGCGGCGGTGCGGCCGTGGCTCCGGCAGTGGCTGCGTCGGAAGAGCTCTGCTCCTTGAAGGAATCGCGCGGCGGCCGCGCCGTGGGAAGCCGCCCTTACTTGCTGCGGTCCCTTTGTTCGACGTCGCCGGAGGGTCGACGAAACCTACCCCAGCAGACCCCACCCCCTTCCACGGCGGTAGAATTCTCCTCCAGACACCGGCTGAACTCGACTTAGCCGTGAAGCTAGTGTTCAAAATTCCGCCCCCATCGGAGCTCGAGCCCGAGGAACCCTGTAATATTTTGTAGACAGTCGCTGTCGCCAATGCGGGCGCGGGGCCATGCTTCTTGTGGCTCTCTGGAAGAGGGACGACAGAGGCAAAGGAGGAGGGGGAGGAGGAGGAGAAGGAGGAGAAGAAGGAGAACGAGGAGGAGGAGGATGTGGAGGAGGAAGAGGAGGA
>BOPP01000057.1:4269630-4323805 GCA_017312745.1 Gryllus bimaculatus
CCCCCCCCACTCAAGGAAATCTCCGGGTGAGTATGTGTCAATAGGTGGCAACTCTGATAACATTGCTATCAAAATTACCTTCTTATGGAATTCGTGGTCGCCCAAGATAGGATAACGTCGAACCTTAAACATCAATCTCAAAGAGTAGAAATACCGTACTGGCACGAAAGGATATTATTTATCTTTCCGATTCCTTACCAATTGAATATGGATTCCCGCAAGGTTCGATCTTAGGTTCTACTCTCTTTCTGTTTTACGTAAACGATATGCCCTCGTCTATTAAAAACGGAACAACGGATCTGTTTGTCGATGACACGAATGTTCTTTGCGAAAAAGAAACAATAAATAGTAGAAGTTTCAAATTTGTTTTGTAATAAATTAATAATTGACGGAGGAAAAACAGTTCCAATGCCTTTTTGCATTTCAAATCAGCCATCGCATGCTCCATTGAAAATGAACAATATGCAATTAGCTGATGTTAAGGTAACAACCTTTCTAGACCACTCAATTCAGTCAAACCTCAAATGGAATGTACATATAACATAAACACTAAATTAAGTTCATTATGTTACACATTCAGAATTCTTTCAAATTCTGTTAGTCTTCATGCAGATTGTTGCGTGTATTTTGCAAATGTGAATTCCCGCTTGAGATATGGCATAATCTTTTGGGGAATCTCATAATGTAGTAGCCAGTACTTTAGACTGCAAAAGAAAATTATTCGAATGAAAAAATTCCATCCGCTTGATCCTTGCAAGCCTCTCCTCTGAGCAACCTTCTCTGACTTTGGAATCTAACCATTGTCTTGCCTATTTATTTACGAATCTGTATTTTTTTACTAAACTGACTTATTTAATGGTGGAAATATATTTTCATGCAATTGTGATATTTATAATTACAACACATATCGAAGAAATCACATTTATCAGGTGTCAGTATCAACAGTTCATTACAAGAAATAAACATATTCTAATACAAGCACGTTACTTTGCAACACATCCCCAGATTACATTAATCATTTAAAATTGGCACACAAATTAAAGTTAAAAGTTTTTTTTTCGGTTGCATAATTTCCCGAAATGTCAAATACTTTCAAAACAATGAACATGACATGAAATAAAAAACTTATTGTGGAGAGCGAATTTCATATAAAGAAAAAAATCTTTATCTTTAATATTGCAGTTTTAGCAAGTACTATAGTTATCAAAATTACATAGTTTTTGGTTTTAGGGAGACGACGAAAATATTCAAACTTTTGTATTTTTCAAAAATTTTGTTAACAGTGAAAATCAAACTGTATAACATCTTTATAACTGGGTTGCTTACTCTCTTCTTATGAGCTACAAGTGTAAAGAAAAACATTGAAGTCATTTTTTAGAAAATTTTGAATATGACTGAGGGTCTTCATTTAAAATACCGTAAAATTTTAAAGAATTTCTTCCAAAATCGCAAGGCTTCGATTCGGGCAAAATCAACAACGGAATAGTCTTTTTGGAAAAAATCCTACGGATAGACTAGTTTTGGGACCTATGTTGTTCACAGACGCCCTGACAGACGGACGGATGTTTTGAAAAACTCTTTTTCCGTAACAGGAGACCCCAAAACTTGTATTTCCGTTCTAATCTCTAAATCGATTTTCCGCAGCATGACATAACATTTCTCGACACTACTTGTACACCGTATATACTTACGTATACAAATTACAATACTGCAGACACAACGAATTCCTAGGCGATTACAAACCTTAGCTCGCAATTGGCTACCTGTTATTTTCTGAACCGCGATTGTAAGCGCGAATGGCTCTACTGCGCATGCGCAGTGACTCCCTACTCGTGTAATCAGCTGGCACATTTAACGGTCATCGAGTGCATAGCTATCTCGCGATTGACTTTTCTCCGTGATAGATTTTCGTGGAATGAAACCTAATCTACTCATTCCAAGAGTGAAATCGACTTTTGCACGTTGATTTATTAGAACTTCTAAAAGTTGAGAAATTTACCGTGCTTTTCTCTGTTTTGGAGTCACTGTTTGAAAAGAATTAGGCCTATCTAAGATGAAATATGTAAATTCTAAATATTGCACTTCATTATCAAGTAATCTCGCACTCTTTAAAATTATTTTTATTTATTTATCTTTAACATTTACTCATCCTTCTGCTATTTATAGTTAAAATGACAGAAAGGTATTTTGGAACTCAAGAAAACGTGTGCTGAGGATCTTCTCCCCCATACGTCATATAAAGTTGTTTTTTTTTTTGGCAAAATAAATCTAAATCTAAGTAACTATTTGAAGCATAGTGATGTTTACGGGGTGCACCTTTTGAAAGCTCTACTTAATAAAACATTTTATTTCCGTCAATATGCTCAATTCCAGATTAGGCCTTTTGTTTAAGCTAACAATTTGTGGAATTGATTCTGCACTAACATTTTCCAAAGACGCTCTAACTGCCAACTCTGTAAATGGTTCAAGATAACGATCATGTCTGAATCGTGCATATTAATTGTAAAATTAAAGTCATAATTGTATTTATTTCCTAATTCATTGTGTCATCTGTAAATAAAGTAGCTTAATGGAAAATGGGGGCAAGAAATGAAGTTCCCTCCCATCTTCCTTTAGGCCAACCACACCTGAGTTGAAATCAATCTTACTGATTGGAACAATCAATTTGAACTTAATCCAAAACACATAATGACCAACAAGCAGTTCTAAGGGTCACAATAATTCTAAATTTTAATGTTGAAGTTTACGCCGTTTGTGTATTAGCAACAACAGTCAATTTAATATTTAAAATATTCTCATATTACATTCCGGTTGCCAGTGCAAAAGCTGGCAAATACTAAACTGATTTTAGTCAATAATCTTTACATTGCTCTTGCCCATATAGTGGAAAGGTGCCATGGCTCTTACCCTCGTCCTCTCTCGACCCACAGTCGAAAAGGTTAGAGACCCTTATTTTATAGGCTTCCTCTCTTTGGTGCAGGGCCGAATTTAAGTAGTGCGGGGCCCCAAGCACAAAATTGTGTTGACCCCCTCCCCCCCCGAAAAATAGCTCCATCTTTATTAAATAAAAAATGTATTATAGTACAAGTACTTTCTGTACAGATACCAATGAAAACTGCGAATTTTTGGTCTATACAGGCCTCCTCTTTTGTCCTGAGGACCCCATAGCTGTTAATTTGAACATAAAAAATGTTTAGGTTTGCATAAAAAAATTTTATATTCAGTTATAAATAAAGGAAATAAAGTATAGTTAATATTAGACTAATTTAACATGTAATAAATATTTTTAAAAAATGTTTTGAAATTGTACATTTTGTTACACAGTAGACTACTTGATTAACAATTATTTCACAGACAAAAAATATGGTATGCGTATTTTTCCGAAACGCGGGGCCCCCAAGCAACTGCTTGTTTTGCTTGTAGGTAGGTATAAATCCGGCCCTGCTTTGGTGGATTACGTCATGCTGCGGAAGAAACATAGTTGCGTCAACTATAGCACATAGTTAAATCCAGTATTCAAATTAGAATTATTATTCTTCAGCTTAAATAAATTTGTGGCTAACGTTCTGAAAAGTACAAACGAACCAATGGTATCGCTCCAGCAACTGACTGGAATTATTTTTTATTTTGTAATTTCGATGCAAAGCCAGGCCGTTCCTTACGTCCAGTACTGTATTGCATTATCCATGTTACAAGAAATGTCAATCATACACCTGCTCCAATTATCTAAGAATAAAATGAGGGCTGTTGCAATTCATGAGTCAGTTTAACGTTTGAAAGGCAATACAGAAAATATAATTGCTTGAGTTAGTTCTTATTACTAAATTGAAATAATGAAATAGGCTCCTTTTGAAATTATAATAACTATCCAATCTCCTGTTACTTATACTATCGTATCTAAATATACTAACTTCAAAGAACCACAGAAGATTGGTACTTGGCGTATTATTTTCTTCAGAGGTTGAAAACATCTGTAGTTCGTCGTTTGAATTATAAATTAGTTCTTTCCGTACGTCATTTATCGTACAACTATAGCTTTTTGCTAAAATTTAGGAATTAACAATTTAATAAGTACGAAAATGTATTACTAAATTATTTGACTGCGAAATTCGATTTCGCGGACAGTTTCTTGCATTTCAACGGACGCGGCCGATCGTTTGAGAGTAATAAACACATAATTCTCACGAGAATTAGTTGAATAGGAGTAGAACCTTGTCGCTGTTTTTTTTGGTCGGGCCGACGGGTTTCCACAAACATACAAATGACACATTTTGTACTTAAAACAATTAATTTTAATAAACTTTGGGCTACAGTAATATCCTACAAACGTTATAACGAGTATACACCATGCGAAAACATTGAAGTTGTTTTAAGGCATTAACGGGCAAATAAAATTCGCCAATTTGCACTTACACTTTGGTTTCTTAAATGATTTTAAATTACTCTCACTGACTGTAACATGAGATTAAAGAAAACTGACGAACAAATACGTCCGTATACAAAAGTGACAATGGAAATTATATTTAAATATCAGGAACTAATTCTAAACAAAAATTGATTTAATCTCAATTGTTTCTTTATCGGAACACAATATTTACCTATGTTTACAACTGGTTATTTGTTAACCCAGAAACAATACAAATGAAATGACTGGGAAAAATACGAAAAACAAAAGGGATCAAGAAGGAAATGAACACTTGATAGAAAATCTACGAGATAGTACAACAAAGAAATTAGCATGAACATGTCTGAAAACAGTAAATACAAGAAAAATCGCCTTGTCTTTCATATTATCCAGAACAGCTTGTACTTAACGGCGACAATCCGCAGAAATAGTTCCTCGCCCCATTCCGAGACGCAAAGTCTGTGCCATCGCAGAATCCCATTTTGGGCGGCGAATATTCTCGCTGCTGATAATAGATTGGTCAGATTGTTCATCCTCGACTATTTCTCCAGAACTCAACATTTGCACACGCCTCCTTTCCATGAGACGAAACTTTTTTCTTTCAGATTTTGTAGCTCCTGGTAAATTTCGAAGAATCGGTTTTTTAATTGTCAAAGTAGCAGGGTCATACCCTTTTCCATGAAAGTCGTCCCAATTCTCTTCACATGGTGGTACACGGGGCATGTAATACGGTACTAAACCAGGTTTATTGCCATCCACTGAATCCACAGATTCATCTTGTGTCACATATTTTTGTTCCTCGACAATACGCCTTTCTGGGCAAGTAGCGATGTGATACTGCAATTCAGGCCGAGGAATCCGATGAGTAGCGTTGAATGGACATATTACCTTTTCTGTTGAGGGATGATTTTTCTGGCATTTTACCAAATGATACTGCATTCGGCTTCTGAGTATTTGATGCGACGGATTGTAAGGGCACACAAGAACGGGCTCCACAATGTTGGCTTCATTAGAATTTTGAGACATGTCTAATTTATCACTTGTGCTGAGAGTTCTTAGTCCAAGTATAACAATGCTTTTTTTTGAATAAACACTGACACAGAAAATGAACTTCACACAAAAGAAAGACGAATACGGCAGAACAAGCAATTTTCGAGCTATCGACCGTAACGGCAAGCACTCCACGAATATGTAACAACGTCCAGTTATGCCATGCGCGAAATCTTCAAAGACTATTGCGCAATTAGATGATATACATTTGAATTCTTTGAGGGAAAAGCTATGTGCTGCTATCTATGAGCGTTTGTTCACATAACGAGCAGACCGCTGATTTGCTCGGAACGTTTCGAGCACTTCCAACATGGGTGCATTGTAATTTTCAATTCATTTACAGTAATTTTGCATAATCTTCCTTACTATTTTCAATAAGAAGCAAATAATTCTTTGCTAAAGCATCCATTTTTGAAAATGATGCTTCTGGCTAAACTGTAGTGGCGCCATCAATGTAATGTCAGAATTTGGTGTCTGGGGGGCTCGATTTCTGGGAGTGTGCGTCGATCATCTACAAGTCAAAAGAATTCTGTTTTAAAATGAAGTGATGATATCCTTACGTAAATTCAGTGTTGCCGTTGGAATTAAAGTACCCACATTTTAAAGATCTAGAATCAGTGTTTCTGTGTGTGAAATGTCGCCAGTGTCTTTTCTAAGTTAGGTGCAATTGTTCGATTTCATAGCATTTCCTGTCAGTAGGCAGGACTCATCATGGCTGCTGAGCATCAGTTTTTCTACGAAGATGAAGTTTATAGAATTAATAAGAAAGGAAATGTGGAGTTTGGGATGGTTTTGGAGAATTCAGAACTTGTTAGTAGTGATGAGAATTCTGACGTTGAAGAAGGAGGCAGGATGAAAAAGGGACACATTCGTGTTGCGTGGCATCCTACAGGTGTAGAAGTCATTCCAGAACGAAAGGTAATCATATTGTTTTACGTGTTGATTCAGTTTTTTAAGTAAATTATAAATTGTTTGTTACTTGATAAACATGATCATAAACGGAAGCTTCTTGGATTTCACAAACTATACGAAGAGGGAATCTTCCGTTCATAGCTAAAACGTCGGGAAAAGCTTCCCATATTTTCATTCAGGATTTTGAAACCTTGTATTGCATTTCAATTTGCGTCAGTTGTGTGAAAAGTAGAAATCGTTATCAATTTCGTAATACGAGGTATTCAACTATGTGTTTCTATCCTATTGATATTAGTCATAGTCGGGAGTTATTAGTTTTGATTTTCCCAGTGTCATTTCATGCAACCTGAATGTTTCCTAAAGACCATAATAAGATGTAGTGTTTTACATGTTATGATGACAAACCAATTGCATTGTAGCTCGTTTATGAAATTATGTAGGTTAAATAAATGCCCTTTCCTTTTCGAAATGTTGACGAAAATTAGCCATGTTCATTCCTTCCAACCACTTTTAAAATCATATTGCTAGTTTAATTTGAATGGAAGTTTATGTGACTACATTATTTTATATGGAGGCTTAAATTTGGATGATGTGATTTTTTCATTTAAACATGGTGAAAAATAATTTGTTTGACAGGTTCACTTAGCTGATAGATCATTAATGCCTGGTGATGTTGTTCGGCGAATGATAAAAGGCAAAGATACTCAAAGAGGTTACTGTCGGGACATAAAAGTTACAGCAAATGTTCAGGTAGTTGGAACTAAACAAGTTATACCTAATGTCAAAAGTGAACACCTTATTCCATTAGAGGTAAGTTTTTTTGTAATTTATATTTAGTGTAAAGCATATGTTCATAGTGTTTCATTATATTGTTTTGTTCATAGGAATTTGCCACAGATATTGCCGCATGCTTGGATTCATGGGTTGGGGGAATCAAATCTGTTCATTCTAAACTTCATGTTCAATTGGCTGATGGTTCAAGATGTGTTATCAATGATTTAGAAGCTTGTGGTTTAGAGGACTTCACAGAAAAACGAGGAGATTGTGTAAGTTAAGTATATTTAGAAAAGGCTTATAATTGTACTAATCAAAAGAGTAGATATGATCAGAAGCTGAAGAGATATCCCTGTAGTGCTGAAATGCAGTACTTCTCATTTGAAAATATAGTGTATTGTTTTATTACTTATTGAATAGTGAAAATGACTATTAAGCTCAGTTAAAAAACTGTTTTTTAATTTCACAGCAAGATTGTGAATTCACTTCACATAGAGAGGATTTTTATCCAGGCCAAACACTGTGGGGACCGCTTCATTGTCTTGAAGATGCTGAGTGGATACATTGTACAAAAGAGATGAAAGCCCTCCGTAATAAACCTAACAAAACAGTGAAGGTGGTTGTGGAGGAAGTAAAGACAGACTGTGTGGGTGTGCATTGGCAGTGTCGTGCTTATTCTAAAGAAGGAGCTGGTGTTGAGAAAGAGCAGCCCAAATATCTTGTTCAAGGCGATGACTTGAAGAGGTGAAAATAAAAAAAATTCTTGTTTTCTTCCATTTCATCTACCTTTATAAGATTTTTTTCTACAACTTTCTTTAGAGCGCTATTTTATGTTCATTCCAAGATCTTATTCTTTGACACACTTGTCCTAGGCTTCGTTTGCTGAATGTGTTTGAGCCCTGCACGCTGCAGGTGGGGGATCGAAACTTCTACACCTACCGTGATGAAGATTCGTACATACAAAAGGAACAGTGGCGACGAGCACAGCGAGACCTTGTTCTTGCAAATGCAAATGGAGTCAACAATGGTCCTGCTAATTCTGTTAAGCGCAGTCCAAAGAGGAATAAGAACAAAGATGCAACGTCACATGTAAATGGTCCATCTCCAGAGCCATCACCATTACAAGTGGATGGTCAACCTGCTGATGGAACTCCAGCTAACAACTTGCCCCCACCTCCAGCTGCAGTGCCTATGGAAGTAAGCCCTGCTGGTGAAGAAGAGGAGTGGGATACTGAGGACACAGCCAGTGTTTCGGATGCTGCATCTATCAGCAGTG
Source organism: Gryllus bimaculatus (assembly GCA_017312745.1). Lineage (NCBI taxonomy): Eukaryota > Metazoa > Arthropoda > Insecta > Orthoptera > Gryllidae > Gryllus > Gryllus bimaculatus. Next base: position 4,278,048 of record BOPP01000057.1, read on the forward strand.
GTGCCAGCAGCATCGGTTCGCAAGGTGTGTACTTTGCTGCTCCCATCCTTCCACATGTCACCAAGATGATCAGCTTCTTGTTCTTCTGGTTGTTGTCGTTTTTCTTTGCCAACCGCCGCCAGCCAGGTGAGTTGTCTTCGTACAAGTGATCTCCAGAAAGTTCTCGTAAGATCTTTGGTCGTGTCAAGAATTTGCCACTTGTTTTTATTGTCTACTGTGCTTAGCAGAGACAAATAACATGAATAAATGTAGATCTAAATGTTCTGTAATTAGTTGGTATGGTTTTCCAAATTCTGAGATTTAAAAGTCCAATAGTTATAAATTTTAATTATAGTTGCTTTTCTTTTTTGTATTGTTTGTAAGTATTCAAGTTAACATGCAAAAAAAAAAAAATATTTTCCCCCCACTATCTTCTGTTCCTGGATCTGTTTTATGGGACATAAACTTGATCATTTGTGGGAGGATGCTTATGAGAGTACTAGATGTAAAATAAAATTTTCATGGAATTTGCAAGGAGGAAGCATTCCATGTTTAACTTCCATATTGACTTCAATGTGATTGCAAATGCCAAATTAATTTTTCTCAAATCCAGTGACATATTGAACTAATAGAAAATATTGAAAATCTGAAGTATTGGAGTATTTACTAAACTTGTTTGCAAATCATAAAGAGTTTTTTAAATAGTTTGGCACAGATCAACTATTCTATTTAATCATAATAGTATCCATTTTTATAATTATTTGGTATTACAAGTGGCATAAAGGAGATAAAGGTAATTATTTAAGGCCTGTCAGTATACTGTTTGTATTATTGGATGTGTTTGATTTATCAATGCTGCATGTTTGTGAATAGTGCTGTTGTTATTGGAAGCACATAGAATTAAACTGAGTAGAGCTTTTGAACACGCACTGATGCACATGTACTTCAGTTAATAAAATGGGCCTGAATGTAGTGTATTTTCTTTAGCTGTCTCAATAGCTTGATTTTAATTTATCTATCTACCTACAACACTAAGGTGTAATATTATTTTCTGTGCTTCATTGTCATCATAGTGTCCTTTTTAATGTTTAAAATGTAGGTAAATGTTGGACAAAATTGTACAAAGTATGTAATTTTTAAAATGGCATTGATACATATAAAATTTTTTGTTTGAAGTTCAAGATGAAATTCTGGCCTTTTACTTACGTACTAATCAGTATTATTTACTTTATGAACTTCAAATTTTTTGTATTTTTTCCTAAAACATTTACTGCTATTATTACTAACAAGAATGTGCTTGATTGTGCATGAAAGTATTTTGAACTCCATTGAAGTGAGACCATGCCCAAAATTAATACACGGATCTGCCTGCTGTTATCTTTAGATGTGTACTGTGGGTACAAATAAATTCCATACCAAAATATTCAAATGCATTGAATTAGTTTTCTAATCTGTGACTCAGTCTTGATGTCCTGAATTCAAATTTGCTAATCTAGTAATGATAATTTCAATTAGAACATTGAGATGGAAAATCATAATTTCATAAATTTGAAAAAATAATCATGAAATTTTAACAATTACCCTTAATTAAATTTATCATGTACTGAAGAGTTGTAACTAAATGTCCATCTCGAGTAAATTTCTTAAAATTTATTGATCTGTTTCACAGAAAAATTGTCAATTCTTTTAATCTCTCTTCAGCATCAAAACTCTGAATTGAGTATACTTCTATGGATAACAGTGTTGTTAGTGTCTTTGGTTGGGTTTTGAGCTATAACAGACAAAAAATGTTTTTTATTAGAGTAACCACGGCAGTGCGTTTAATGCATTTATCATATTGCAAGATTTTCATCAGGTATTTGTAATTTTTTTCATCAATTGTTAAATTTTGCGTAACTTGTGATCTGAATATCTTCTGAAGGTTTATTGGATTTACTTTCTATAGTGCATTTGTAGAACTTTTCATGAAAACTCTAATTGTACTGTATTATCTTCTTTTGGAGTGCTTCCTCTGCTGTATAATACTACTGTTCATTACATTTATGAAGATTGAATTATGTGAATATTTATGTACTGAGATTGGAATTTGAAAGTCTTTAAAATTTATATATGTAAAACGAAAACTAAGAAAGGAACAAAATTAATAGTTAGTGGCAGTTGGTATCTTCAACTCACAGAAAAATTCACATTTCAGTGAGAACCTCAATAATTAAGAAAATAATAATAATGACTTATTATTTGAAGCGAAATAAATTCAATTTGATATAATTGTTTTGGGCTAAACTAATGATTCATTAACCAAGGGTAGTTTTTTGTTTGTGCCTTTCTTCAATTGAATTAATAATTTATTTACCATAAATATTATTTTAATTTTGTTTTTTCAAAAATAAATTTAATTTTGAAGATTACATTTCAAAACAGTGGATTTTTCTGATCTGTCTCAAGTCAGCTGCCACAAACTTTTTATTTTGTCCTGCCAGGGCTTACTCGTGTTGTACTCGCAGGCCGGAAGAAGAGAGGGCCAGCTCTGATGACAAAGGTGCTAAAGAAGAAGAAATTGCGTCGCACGCGGAAGAGGCCGCCTCCTGTGCCACTGGCTTCCGGCATGCGAATTGTGGTGGAGACCTTGTCTACGTCTTCAATTGCGGATGTTGTGTGGCAGGATGGCTCTGTAGAACTGGGGATTCCTTCTACACAACTCTATCCCATCCATCATTTGGATGATCAGGAATTTTTCCCTGGAGACTTTGTCATTGAAAACAAGGAGGACGCATGTATGCAAGTGTATGGTGTTGTGCAGAGTGTAGATCATGCTGGTCGTACAGCTGCTGTCAAGTGGTTTAAAACCTACACGTCTGTAGAGCAACCACAGTGAGTCTTCACAAATTACTGTATTGAGTATATAAACCAAATAATTAAATATTGAATTTGGTTTGATTATCAACCTTATTATGGAGTGTGATGGTACTAAATTATGTATATTATTAAAATTATATTCATTTTCAATTCTAAAAAGTTTTTGCAATGTTAAATGTTTGTCAGTTTTAATGTTTTTAGAAGTTAACTAGAGAACAACTCAGGTTTAGAAAGTATTGACACATAATGCCATGATGAATCCACTTCATGATGAATAATTTGAGAACATTTTAGTAATTTTTAATAGTAGTAATAATATAAGATACAAATTAAAATTATTGTTGTTTTGATTGTAGAATATGGGCATTTGTTACACTGCTTATCACAAGAAGTAAAAAGTAAATGTGAATTACTGTTTCTTTGTATGTTGTATATAATAATGTTTGTTTTCCATGATTTCCATGGGTTTTATACAAATCGTCGAGACAATCCTTTAGGTTAGTTCTTTGGTTTTTAATTCAATGCCTTTTTTTTTTTTTCTCCTGCAGACCTTCATTCCTTGAGCAAAGCGAAGTGAGTGTTTATGATTTAAAAGATCATCCAGATTTTCAGTATCGACCTGGAACAGTTGTCATCAGAGTTGCCAATTTTGAAGGGGAAGATGCCAATTGCACTGCTGGACAAGTGCTGGATAACTACCCAGAGGGAATGGTAAGTTTATCATTGAATTGCTTTTGTATTCTTTTAGATATTGATTCAAGGATAACATAATCTTTTTAGGTTCGTGTGTGGTGGGTTGATGGACATATTTCTATGTCATGGCCCCAAGACCTGTATAAAGTTGGAGAATATGACAGTGATGAAGGAGAGTTATGGGATGATAATAGTAGTGATGCTTCATGGGAGACAGAGTCTGAAGACTGCGTGGTGTTTGAGGAAGAGTAAGTAGAGATATTTAGTAAACATGTGAATGTTTTATGTTATTTATAGTTTAAGTCATGTAATCAATTGTTTTGACACATGCGCATGTCAAACGAAATTGGAGTCGTGGTTAGTTTGTTACATGTCAAAATAAATAAAATTATTTTTGTAACTGCTGTCCTTATGATTTTGTCATTCTGCTATTCAGAGAATGTTTGCATTAAAACAAAGTGTTTGTTTTGTTGGAATTTAAGAAAACTGGACATTACTTTTCTTTTATAAAAAGTTTCTACATGGTGTATTATTCTTTGATTAAAAGTTAATATATTGGAGTTGAATTGAAAGTGTGAAGTAAAGAATGCAGACTCTGAAATTTGGTGAATGTGTCTTGTCCATTTGAAGACGGTTCACACACACATATTTATACTAATTTTTGGAATCAAAATTAATAAAATATAGTAAAATAAATGAATGCATTAAAAGACCCTTCAAAAATGTGAATATGGAGAAAAGATAAGGCCACACAATATTGTTGCAAAGTCATGTTATTGTATGATTGTAGAATCAATGAGAGAAAACAAACTGAAGCCACACAAACAAAATAGACGTCTTGGAGCTAACATTGGTCATGGAGAGACATTGTTTTAGCAAATGGGAAAATATCATTGTTTTCTAAGAACAGCAGTGAAATTCAAACCAAGAGAAAGATCATCATGAAAACACTGAAAAGGCGAGGAACTACTTGGAAAGTGACTAAAGGGAATACTGGTAAATTTTAAACGATCCTCCCCAAAGGGCTAAAAATTATACATTCATGATGATGACATTTATTTTCATCTGATTTTCAACACGATTTCCTTTAAGAATTCTTTTTAATTATATTGGGGAAAAACTATATTTTTCATTATTATTATTCCTAGCCTTCTAACTCTACAAATTGAATTGGCTGTTGACACATTTCCAGCTGACATTTTTAGCTCATGTGGCTGGTGAAAGAATATGTGTGGTGTGATGTGTTTTTTAACAACAATTTACTGTTTTTAGATAGGTAAATCGATACTTCACCATTTTAGAAATGGCCAAAACACATTACCATTGGCCTCAAAAACTGTATAGTTAAAAAATACTTTTTGTTTCAATGGCCATGTTTTAAGAAAATTATACATGGCAGAAAATGAAAATGATTGTTTTTCTTTAGCATAATCCTTGTATCTCTACAGTATTCTCTACAATATTCTGCTATTTAACATATATGTTTTTTCTTAGTAAATATCCTGAGGAAGACCTGCAGGAGATTTTAAAGCCAAAGCTTGCGGCTAATATTGAGAAGGCTCGAATTGCCATGTCTCGCCTGGAAGAGATCTTCACTCAAAATCCAGCTCTACAGACCACAAGTGTCATGAGACAATTATTGGATGTGTACAAAGATTGCAGGTTATTTAAAAAATTCTGTGAAATAAGTCCAAAGTTATTTAGTCTTTTGATGAGTTGAATAAATAATGTTGTTTATGTTTCAGGTACTTGGATAGATTGATGGGAACATCCTTTTTCCATGAAAGTCATTTCCAAGGCTTGCTAGAAAGAGTTCGAGAACGTGGGAGAGCCAATGTCGCACAACGTGTTGCTGATCAAGTGAGCAGACTGTTTTCCACTGAAAGCACTGAAGCAACAGAGTTAGGCCATAACACATTAGATACAAATGCTCCCTCAGCTAACGAAGTTCCACAGGAAGTGAGTGAGGAGAATGGTGTCTTGACTCATGCCAAGGAGAAGACATCCAATACCTTCATTGATTGCAAATTGAATCCCTTAACACCAAAATCTCAAGAGGACTCTGGCATATCTTCCGTTTCTAATTCAAATAAAGACAGCGGAGGAAGTAGTGCAAATGAATCTTTCACATCTGGTGAATTTCTTCTGAGTGAGAACCTGGTTAATCTAGAAAGACATGTTGTGACTGCTGCTAACAACTCAAAGAACAACGAAGCTCTGAGTTTGGAGGAAAATAGTAAGGAAATCAAGGAAGGCAAGACTGGTCAAAGAACTATTGGTTATAATAAACTTCGACAGGGAGATGAAAAGTCTAGCAATTTGAAACACAATGGTTGTCTCTCTTCTGCCGTAGGATCATCCAGGAACAATGTGGACAAAAATGGAGAAAGTATGGAAGTATCAAATGATGTCAACGCTTCTGATAACAATCAAACTAGGAGTGGACCATGGAGTGTATCCAACTCTCATGTCTGTGTGCGATTGTGTTCCCTTATAAAGGCACAATTAGTCAAGGCCCACGGAGAGGTGACACGAAGATTTGGTGGCAACCAAGGACTCATGGCCTTGAGTGAGGCTTTGAACGAGCCTCCAGTTCTCCCAGCAGATGATGTTGATCAAGAAGGTGAAGAAGCCATGGATACAACAGAGAAGGAACCTGTTAATGTAGGTCTGAGGTCTTTATTGTCAAGTAAGAGCAGTCCTTTGATTTGTGGTAATGCCCCAGAGGAGCAGGTGGTAAACGGTGAGGAGGCTGAAAAGGAAGTTGAAGCGGACAAAGTGGTGCCAAGTGTATCTGAAGGCGAATCTGCTGTGAGTTCTGTGGTGCAAGGGGCAGCCGGTTCTAAAGTGCCTTTACCGAGTGATGGGGAGGTGCGAGTTGAAGAGAAGGTTGCAGCTGAAAATGTGACAACTGAACAGGAAAACGCAACAGATCCGCAGCAGTCTTTGCCACCAGTGCCCACTGTCTCTCCTGAAGAACCTGCCAGAGAAGGTATGAGTTTTAATTTTTGTATATTGGTTTTCTGTGAAACATTGAATTATCGGGCACCATCATCTCTAATATTCCTTGCTAATCAATAAGGTATTTGCTCTTATGTACCTAAATTATCATTGCATATATATACTTACTGAATTAAATGCATGGATTAATTGAATGCCTATGTAATGATTTACATGATTTTATGTTTTCCCTCAGTTCAGATTTTCAAGTATACAGGCTGCAGAACTGGCAATGTATAAGCGACTCTGACAGTTAGATGCACTGTTGCTGCACATTACTATGCACTTGGCATTGCCTACATGATAGATAAACTAAATCTCAAAACATTTAGCACTTATTGACAGGCGATGATATGTCTTGATATCATTTTCATAACCTTCGTCTCAGCCAAACCTTATCGCCTCCTAGATTCCATGCGAGTCAGGTGAGCGGCAGCACTGAACGCTGGTTGTTAAATGTAAACAAATACTCCGAAGCTGATTGCGTCAAGATGCACCACAGTACATGTCAAGAGAACTGTCAATGTCGCTTATACTCTGCCAGTATTGTAGTGGATATAATAAAAAAAAAAAAAGAATAGAAAAATTGTCTTCTCCCTTATCTTCCCCCATTTATGAATCAACTTCAGATGCTGTGAGATAGAAGAATGAAAATGAAATATGACATAAGGATTCTTACCAAAAAAGGGCGTTCTATTACTCGAATGTTAAGTTGAACATAGGGTTTAATTTCCTAATAATGGTCTTTATTAATCAAATCTTCATTTTACATTTGGGTAAAGTTTATACTAACTATTGATTAGGGAATTGTTCTGAAGCTTTTTTCACTATTTTATAATCGATTCTGTCCAGGGATATACCTTGAAGTTTTATACCATTGTCATTCTTCTGTTGGAAAAGTTGAGTCTGTTGGTTTCTGTCCATTTAGAATTTGTTATATTTTCTAAATATTTGCTTAGATTTGTATCCGTGTGGTTTTAGTTTGCACCCATAGTTAATTTGATTTAGGGAAGTAAAAAATTAGTTTTCTGTAGAAACATACAACAGCACATAGCTTTATTATAGTCCAAGGGATCGGCAGTTGGCAGTGAAGAGACAGTGTTGAAACACACTTACAGTAGGAATGTGGTTGTAGCCTTCAAAGCCCTGGCTCCAGATATGACATGCTTGGGATCGCTCAGTTATTACCACCAAATTGCTCAATATGTATACTGGGAGAGTTGACAAAGGCTATCAATTGGTGTCACTGCAGTGCCTCTGACCTGGAGGTCATAGGTTTGACTCCTGACGGTGGCAGAATTATTCAACATAAGCTCCATAGCTTGGTTGAATTCATCCACTCTCTAAGAGGAGAATTCTAGTGACCGGCTGCCCTGATCTGTAGTTTTCTTTGGATTTTCTGAGCAGTACTCTAACAAACACAGGCCACAGATCATGTGTGATCTTTCCTTCCCCTTGCTTGCCCTATTATCACTCCTTACGCGCACGTACATGTACTACAGTACTACACACGCCAGCAGGCTGGTTGGAAGCTTTAGAGCTTGTTGGCTGACAGGAAGGTCAGTGTCGGAGCTCTCTATTTAGCAGGGGAATATCACCACTACCACCATAAAAACATGCACTACACTTAATGGATTAATGACTTTATGCATTGATGCACCTGGAATTACTAATCAATCAATCAGCTTGTAATGTTTGTTCTCCTTCCATATTGTATAACATACGTTTCATGAAATAAACAATGGTGATGGTAAACAATTTGACTTACTGAAAGAAACACTTTGCAGTCTTGTTTTTTATTTGAATCTTGCACTACATGCACTAATTTATTTTTTAAACAAGCCAATGGAAGTAGTTTGAAAAGTTCTCAGTGTGAAAGTTAAAATAAAAATGTATGTTCTCCCAAGTAGTTTTATTTTTCAACATAATCTTCAGTCCTAATAGCGCATTTCTCTGATAGGTGACAGAAGTAGAAGTAGAATTGCTACAAAGTACCCATCTACAGTCGCAATGACATTTCAATTGAATAACAGACAGTGAACATTGAATTGAATTGATGCCTTATTTTTCGTGGCAAGACTTAGACCATGAGGCTTGTTCTTCTGTCTGACCACGCACATTTTGCTATGCTCCGTTCACCAACCAGTGGAGAAAGACGGTATTTCTTGGACAAAATTGGTGATTTGAATTTAGTTCTGAGGCTTAATTTAGGCTTGATAATCTTTTAGTAAATCTACTGACATTTTTAGTGATTTTTTTAGTAAATCTACTAACATGGGACAGCCGGCTTTACTTACCTCTGAAGGAAGGCGTATAAAGGATATTTTGAGGAAAACGTTTGAGACTGAGTAAAGGTGAAAGTTAGAGGTAGTCAAATCAAGGCAGTATGGCAAATTTGCTGCAGTTGCTCTCAAATTTCCCCTTGCGAAAACTCTTAATATGGCAGGGGAATTGTTTTTAACGAAGATGACTTTATTCTTCTGAAAGCCAGGTTGCTTTTCATGATTTATATCACTTGCTTTTATTGGACATATTTAATTATATTCCCCAGTTTCGGTTTTATTTTTGCAAGATAATGAATTAAGAGAATTCCTATTGCATTTCAAAACATGAATGCCATATCCTTTCCTGTCAATGTCTCTGCCTTCTTTGGAGCTAATGGACCAACATCTATCCACTTTGGACTTTGTTTTGATTCTGATCAGAAATGGCAAATCCATGTTTCAAATAATTGCCACTTAGTTATCCAGAAAGTTACTCTTATTTTCGAAAACGCAACAAGCACAGTCTGGAAGATGCATATGATTACTAGAAGCAGATATGGCATTCATCTTGCACAGACCTTCTCCATGTACAACTCTGCAAATTATGGCAGATGGATTCATTTGGAATATCTATTGCCTCAGCAGTTCACGCACCTTTCCACACTGATCTTCCAAGACATATCATGCACTATTTTAATGATATATGGTGTTGTTGCACTATTCACACATTCTTCTTGGATGCTCTCATGGCCACGTGAATTTGTACCACCCAATTCTCCACAGTAGTAATTGAAGTAGTCACCTTAATCAGTTTTGGACCCAGAATGTCTTTTGGTTTGATTTATTTAATCTAAGAACAGTAAAATCTCTGATGTATGGGGGAGAAACTATCTGCACACGTTTTCTTGAGCTCGAGAATCTTTTTCCAACATTTTAACTATAGGTAGTTAAATGATGAATAAAAGTTTTAAAAAAAAACAAACCAAGCTAACAACTTTTGACAATCTGACATTTCTACTCTCAAATTATGGAAACCTTATTTTCATTGGTAAACTAACTGCAGGTTTTGGTTGCAATTTTTTGGTAATGCTAACAAAGTAGTAATAGCCCGGAAGCTGAAGTATGTTACTTGTTGCGTCTTTTTTAAAACTAATGCATTATATGGTATTTCATTGTTGAAATAGATATTAATTTTCTTTTTGACAATTAAAATTGCCTCTTAAGTGCATAGAAACAATTATGCAACAGAAAACTTTAACTTTAATTTGTGTGCCAATTTTAAATGTTTAATATCATCTGACAATGTGTTGTAAAGTAGCGTACATGTATTATCATGTAATGAACTGTTGATACTGACACTTGATGAATATGATTTCTTTGACATGTGTTGTAATTATAAATATCAGAATTGCATGAAAATATATTTCCATCCTTTTTTCCATGAGTTTAGAAAAACTACAGATTTGTAAATAAATAGTAAAGGCAATGGTAAGATTCCAAGCTCAATGAAAAGAGGCTTGCAGAAATAACATGAATAGCATTTCCTTATTATTCACATTCTCCTTTTTTTCTACAATTTAAAAGTCTGGTTACTCTAGGAAGAGCTTCTCCAGATTATTATGCCATATCTCATGCGGGAATGTACTTTTCCAAAATGCACATTGAATGAAGGCTGACAGAATTTGAAAGAATTCAGAATGTATAACATAATGAACTTTCTTTAGTATTTAATTCAGTTAAATGCATATTCCACTCAAGGTTTGAATTTGGGAGGAAATTCAAGAAATTTTGTTAGCTGATGTTAAGCTAAATGCATATTATTCATTTTCAATGGAGCCTGCAAGTGATAGTTTAAAATGCAAAAATACATTTAAATAGTTGTTTCCTCATTAACTATTAATTTGTTAATATGAAACAAATTTGAAACTTCTAATATCATACTTTTTATTGTTTCCTTTTTCAAAGAACTTTGTATCATCAGCAAACAGAACTGTTCTTCCATTTTAATGGACGAGTGCATATCTTTTACATACAAAAGAAAGAGGATAGGACCTAAGATTGACCATTGCAGGACCCCATGCTCAATTGGCAAAGAATTGGAATGAGTAAATAATGTTTTTGCAGACTAGTATGGTATTTCTACTCTTTGAGATTAATGTTTAAGGTATGAGGTTATTCAATGTTGTGTAATACCATGACTTTCGTATGAAGATAATTTTGAGAGCAAGATGTTGTGATCAATAATATAAAAAGCTTTCCAAAGATCTAAAAATGTTCCCATAGGAGCTTCATTTTGGCCCACTGATAAAGTAATGTCTTTAAGAAAAGAAAACAAAATTGTAGTTTCCATAGATTGATTTTCTAAAACAATGTTGCGAGAGTGAAAACTGTTTATGTTTCCTGAGTAAAATTTACATTCACATGTAGAAAAGCTTCTAATATGTTTGAGAAAACCAATAAAGGAGAAATTGGCTTTGGAGAACCAGCAAAGCAGAAATTAAATTTGAATTTCGTTTGTGTTGCCTTTTTAAGTGGCTTAATTTGTGTTTTGAAAATATCTGGAATTATTTGTGTATGCATAGAAGTTTTGAAAATGTGCCTTTTTGGGTTTATAAAGGAAGGTACACCAGTTTTTAATAAACAATCTGGAAATACATCCAAACCAGACGAATACTTTTTTTTTTGTTCATTGACTATTCTGAGGATTTCACTGGAAGAAGTTTTGGAAATAAACATACTGTTGAACATTTTTTGGAAGGTATGATATTGAATTTTGTGATTATAGTCCCTTTGTGAAATCAGCTGCAATTCTAGATAAGTGTTAATTGATGACTTTTACCAGATTACTTACTTCTGGCATTTTTCTTTAAAACATTCTCTACAAAGTATTGATGATTATATTTTTTATGATATTCCACAATGCTGTAGTTTTCTTACTAGGGTTCAAAATTTTTTATTATTTTTGCTTGTACTATTGCCTTCCATAAATAGCTTTTATATTTTTGGAAGTAGACATGCAAACGAGTATAAGTTATGATGTTTAGAAATAAAGTGAAGCATGCATTTGCTTTTAACAGCTGCATGCACTGTAACCTACGATTGTTCAATATTATTTCATATGTAGTTGTGGTTTTGTTAATTAAGATTTGATCTATTGCTTTTTTTGATTTAAATGTATTCCATGTAGGAACATTCACTGTAATGTCTAACTTAAAGGAATGATGTAAATTGAGAAATTGCTCTTTTTCATGAGAAAGAAAATCAGTATTGAAATCTTCATGTACAACAGTGGATTCGAAAGAGAATTACTAAAGTTGTTCAGAGTTATCTCTTAGTTTTTCTAAGAAACCAAAATAATTTAAAGTTCGCATTGTTGGAGGTCTGATGATGCAAAATAAAATAAATTTGAGCAAAGCGAAATGTATGACTGTTATATGAAAATCATTTTCAACAGTATGTAAGTTGAATTCTGCCAAGAAAGTACAATTAGTTTAATTTCTCACGTAAATAAACAAATCTCCATAAACAGACCCTTTGATTCTCTTGCTCTACAATACCATCCTGCATGATAAAAGATAGGAATTTGGTGTGTGTTTAGTTCATTATGAGAAAACCAATTTTCTGTAGAGCAAAAAACGTATTTATGACTTGGATGACACTGTAATGCTGCCTTGGTAAATTCGGTTTTATTTGAAAGAGATTGAACATTGATGCATTATTCAAATCTTTAGCATGTGCCTTCATAGATTTTTTCTGCTGCAACTGACTGTAGTTGCTATTGATTTATCTCCTTTTTTACCTTGAGTGCATAGTTGAAGAATGTAGTGTGTCCCAGCAGTGATGAGGTGAGGCATGTGTAGCCTTAAATGTAGAGGAATGAATAATGGGAGAGGTAGTGTAAGTATTTGGTTCCGGGGATAGGTCTCCACTGGGGTCGCGGAGCATAGAAGAGAACTAAAAGATGGGTCTTGGTCAGGACCCTGCCGATTTACAAGCTGACTACCGAGAGTCTGTTTTCTGACAAGGTTCAGGTGAAGACCATGCTAGATGAAGTGGATTAGCACCAAACCTTCTTTCACAAAGAACATCTTCACAGCTCAATACTCGGTTTCCTGCATTTCCATGAATACTGTCTCTGTACCTTAATTGAATAGCTACTTACAATGAACTATTGGAAGATTGCAGTTTAACATAGAGCTTTATGAAAAGTATGCCTACGTGGCAGATAAAAAATCATGTGAGTAGTTCTCTGATTGTGGATTAAAGCAAGTAGGCATCACTCGTTTCAGTTAAACTCATTATCTCAGTCATGTTCAATCATATTTTGTATCATATTTTTTTGCCTCTGTGTGAGATGAAAACTATGAACTCACACTCATCAACACTTGATACTAAAGTGGTGCCTTCACTGTCCCAGTTGGGGCTGGTGGTTATGTTAAAAGCTTAAAAATGTCATGTGGGAATGCAAATGTGTGGCACTGTATATGTTTCCAATAAATTATTACTTTCAGTAAATGAGCCCCCAAGAAGCAACGTAAAAAAATATATATAAAAAAATATATGCCAAACTCTTTCGTTTAGAAGTCACTATTATAAAATATTTAGATCTGCAACATCCTATAATAACAAATGAAGCTGTTAGCGCATACAAACAACAATTTTTTTTCTTGTTATCAATCAATTTTTGTAGTTACTGCGTACAAAACATGCACCTAAGTTACAGAATTATACATAAGGAATTAAAATGTTCAAATTATGCAATAACAAACTTCCTGAAGAGTGCACAAGTTCCGTTGGCATTTAACCAAATTGCTAGATAGAAAACTCAACTTTTTAAATTGGTATGTCATGTTTGCAGGTTTAGTGGTACAACTATTAGCAATTGGACTGTTATACCCTAGTTCACTGGTTCAAATCCGATTGAAGCCACGGATTTTTAAGACTGAAAAAATCCTTTGTAAGCTTTCCTTTGGAGGGGAAGCAAAGCAAGCTGTCCCGTGTTGTAGATTAACTGCATATAAAAGTTCCTCAAGCCTAAATGAAGCCTCTGGGCAAAATTCAAAATGCCTGTTTCATCGTCTGAGTGATGCATACTTTCTGTGCCAGATGGTGAAAGGAGCATAGCGGAATTTGCATGGTCAGGCGGAAGAGCAGGTCTCATGACCTGAGCTTAACCATGGAAAACAAGGCATCATTGAATTAATATTGAAATGAATTTATAAGAGTTTGTTTCCACATTACGTACACTATGTTACGCTTTTTTCGTTTGGGGCTGTTTAGTTACTTCTTAGTTAAAAAATTCATTGTATTTCATAGCAATCAAGAACATATTTGATATTTTTCTATGTGAATCAATATCAAAAAGACATGAAAACAAGTAATACTAGTTATCCTAGTTGCATACAACAAACTATTTTCAGATACTTGGATTATTGTATTCCAGAAAACTTGAAGGATATGTTGTACATCAAGCTTCAAGTACTGTGAACACAGTGCCACAGTAGCTGTAGTAATATTCAGAGAAACCAGTTGCTTTGCGGCATCCAGTTATTGGAATTATTTTCTGTGAATTGAAACATAAAAGATTCTATTCTAGAGACAGTACTTGTGAGTGATATTAGAATTAAAATTTTAATAGAACGCATAAGTATATTCATGTTTATTTTTATTTGGAAATTAGTACTATAGAATCTGTTGTTTCTGTAAAAGCTCGGAATTATCTTCTCTTGAATTACTTTTATACATTACAGTCTTAATAAATCATGTCGGTTTTAACACAAATTCTGAATAGAAATGTAATCAAAGAAAAGTTCATTAGGTTCATTATTCTTAGGTTGATTCATAACAAGCGTCATGTCCCTGTTTTAATTTAAGAAGTGTTCATGAATTGAGGCTGTTACTACAAGATATCTTAATAAAATAACCTATTCATTCATTTGCTCTTCTGTTTCAGGATTTTCAATTATGGATTCTGCTCCAAATAGTCATAAATTCAAATTAACAATGTTCCAACCTACAGATCCACCAAACTTTTTCAGAACAATCAGAAAAGAACTGAAACTTCTTCGTGGATCATTGCCAGAAGGCATATGGGTCAAAGGTTTTGAGGATCGAATGGTAAGTTGCGACTTCCACGTTTGTATATTTTTCTATTAAATGGAAAGTGGGAATTTTTTTTCAATAAAGTTCTTGTAAAAGAACTGAGTATTGGTGGTATTGCATGTGCTGTATTTTATAATCCTTTATTTCTGCAGGATCTGTATTCTGTGATGATTCGAGGACCAGAGAAAACTCCTTATGAAGATGGTCTGTTCTTCTTTGACTTCCAACTGTCAGCTGACTACCCAAAAGCTCCTCCTCTTTGCCATTATATCAGCTATTGTAGTGACCGTCTAAATCCTAATCTTTATGAAGATGGGAAAGTTTGTGTCAGTCTTCTGGGCACGTGGAGTGGCAAAGGAACCGAAGTATGGACTTCCAACTCTAATCTGTTGCAAGTTATTGTTTCCATACAAGGTACTAACTTTCAATTGCAATTATTTACATGTATCATTTGTGTGTTTGAAAGGTGATAGTAGTAGCAAATTTTATTGTAAATTTATCTTAATGACTGGTAGCAGAATGTTTTATTTACAATGCTTTACTATTTTAAAGAGTATTAAGTTAATACAATTCACATTCAAAATCAATTTATTCAATAAAGATTAACTACACTTTAAAAATCAAAAATTTGAATAACATTCCATCTGCATTTGGTTCAAACTTCCTTTTTTCTGGCAAAATCAATGTTTTTCGATGTTATGAGTCATAGCAAAGCATGTAGTTCAAAGAGATATTTATAGATTGCACTTTAAACAAGGTCCTTTGGCAAATGGCATAGAGCCCACTTTATTGATTCTTTTAAAAAACTGTCCCTAATGTCAGATTTAATTCAAACCACTCTTTTAAATTCACCTAATACTAATAAGATTAAAGTGTGAAATTTTCAGCATAATTGGTGTGAGTAGTATGTGTCTATATGCGAGAAAAGTTTTATAATTTTGTATGATGTTTGTTAGAAATTTTATAATCACACCAATTTTTTTTAAAACATGTTGGATGGCAACAGATAGGTAAATTTATGGTATTTGAATACAAAGAAAAGTAATTTCAAACCAAATAATTTACTTTGCATTTTCTAGGTTTAATTCTTGTGAGTGAGCCATACTTTAATGAAGCTGGATATGAGAAACAAAAAGGATCTCAACAAGGAAAGGAAAATTCTAGAATGTACAATGAAATGGCAGTTCTGAAACTAGTGCAAGCAATGACAAAGCTTATATTGCAACCACCTGGTGTGTTTAAGGAAGAAATCCTTGAACATTTTCGTGAAAATTCTGGCAGGTAAGTTGAACTCTTAATAAGTCCTTATTACTTTCTTGTATATGTAGAAGACAGAGTTCATGCAAACATTTTAATACTCATCGTTTTGGGAGTGTAATAAGTTTGTGTGTGTACCATACTTACCCAAGAATAAAACTAATTTTTTTACTAAATTTCTCAAAAGATGAGATATTTGGCTGTTCAATTGAAGCCTAGTCAGTTAGGATTTATGGTTTTACATTGCCTTTCCATCTCACAAAACTATATTAACATAATAAACTACAAAGATGATAAAAATATTATGCATATCTGAAATTTCTAATAATATTCGAGGACACATTCTTTGTATCCACCATGAATTTGCTGGGACGTTCAGACCAATATTTGTGATTGGGTCAGTAAAATGGGAATCCCAAATGAACGGCAGTGTTTCAAGGGAAACACAACATAAAAATAAATTAAAATCATTATCGAGACATTGTTTCATGCCAACTGACAAGGTCACTAGTTCTTAGTTCAATGCCCAGTGAGTGCAAATCTACATTTTGCAAGAGATGGAAATGGAAAAGTTCACATTCGTGGAAGTTTACATTCTACATTCAATGACAGAAACGGATGATAAAAAAATATCTTAGAAACTTCCATAGCAAGAACAAATCTCTATTTTTATTCGCCTTTAAATCATATGCCTAGATTAGAAACAACTCTTATATGGAACTATCACTTTCTAAATAACAATTTTTCTTCAGTCTGAAGAATAATTGTGAAAAGATTTCAATTAATATATTTGAACAAATGTAAAACTGCATAGATTGTATTTGCTCCACTGTAACAATTATACTGTATTGGGCAATTGTCAGTTTTCATAAATGTATAAAAACTATCATATTCGGGAACTAGCCACATATCAAATTTGAAAAGTAAAAAAATAAAAATAAATTTAAAGAAAAGGCGTAAAAGACAGGAACCACTGTTTATAATAAGTTGTAAATTGTGGGAAGAGAATGCATTGTAAATATGAGCTTTGCGCTGGGACCATCAACAAATTATGTGAAAGGCAAGAAAACGTGAAATATATAAATGGCAGGATATGGAAGAATATAATAAGCGGGAACATATAAATGGGTTTTTTCTGTTTTTACATATTATTACATATATTTACATTTTTACACATTTACATTATTACTACAATTTACATATTACATATATTTTTAGTTTGTATAAATCCGTTCCCTGATACTAACATTTCATTTAAGTGCATATCATGGTTTATTATGTGGATTAAGCATAATTGGTATGTGTATCCGTTTTAAATAAGTGATTCAACTTTTATTGACGTGATTTGTTTTTCATTTGCAGATTACTGCATCGCTTAGACACATGGCTGGAGATCTCTGAACGATACAACAACAACCACCCTGTAACTCCGACAACTCCCACGAGTTTTAGGGAACTTCATGGTGAAGGTAAGTAAATTCTAAGGTCAAAAACAGAGTAACTGTATTGTTTATCTCTTGAATGATTGCTCAAATTAAGTATCAATGCATTCATATCATGAATACTTTTTCACTTTTGTTAAAGCCCAGTGAAATGAATGTTGATTCAGTGACAACACAAGAATGACTGTTTCTGTTATGGAGTGCCAATATTAATATTATTGTTGTATTATTTAGATTAGTAGTATTAGGTATCTTTTATAGGTAGTACAAAACAGTATAAATTTGTAGTTTAACACTGGTCAGCAAACATGGCTTGGACAGTTATGTCACAATATACAACCTCATTGCACAACAGTCACAGGCTGGCTCCAGTGTGGAATGCCAAGAAATTTCACAGGAGCTCTCTAAAACATGTTTTCCCATACTCTTATAAGGTGCAACTAAGAAAACATTCATCGTTGTTATGGCTTCAAAAGAATCACTATCGTTGGGAGAGCAGTAAAGATGAAATTGGAAATGTTGACTGGTGTTTTCTAACAGCAACCAACAATTTTGGTTCCTGAAATAGCAAAAATAACCCTATTGCCTCGAACATGGGACCTACATTCCATTGCTCGGATTTGCAGATCACTGATTTCACATAATGAATGGACTGATTAGCACAAGTGTGGTGTATTTTATCATTTGTACTAACCGGTGTTTATAAACTTATTTCATTTTCATGTATTGAATGTAATGAATGTATTGAATGGCCATTTTTGTATTATTGATTCATCAAGGTATATTAATTACCTAAAAGTTATATAAGTACCATTCATTAAGGTTAACTAAATGATGTTCTTATAATCAATCTATATACACACTTTTTCCTAGTTTTGTGAGAAATGCCTTTCTATCCAGGAGGGGATTGTATATGCAATTCAAACATTCTAAAATTTTGCAATAAACATATCAAGGTAGAGTGAAATTTCAAATAAACATTTTTCAGACGACTGAAGAGGAAAAATGTATACTTGAGAACAATGCATGAGAGAAAATTAAGAAAATGTAGGTTCAAAATAAAAAAACTCAATATTTGGTCAATACTGTTCCATAAGAAAGGCAATATGCATGTAATATATTCTAAAAGTACTAATTGTCAACACATAATTTTCGCAAGAAAAATATTGTCACCTTGGATAGACAATTTGCTTTGCTCTGTTCTTAAAGCATAAATCACCCCCTCATGAGAACTGCCCTAATGTACTCATAACACTTGCTTGTCAAGTTTTTACTTTTTTACCTTAGTATTTAAGTAATAAAGAGAAAGTATTATCGTATTTACTCAAATATAAGACAAGGTTTTTCCTAAATATCTCCATTGAAAAATGCAGGGTCGTCTTATATTGCAGACTAAGCCTAGTCAGTTTGACTTAGTTTTTATATTGCCTTTTAATGTTGCAAAATTCATAGCTGTTGGGGTAGCAAAAAGCAGGTATCTATAACACATACTAATTATATTTGCGATCATATTCTTGGCATCTCCTGCAAATTTGCTGTTCAATTCAGGCGGGTAGTTTACAGTGGACCGGTAATGAGAGTGTGTCTAACAAGTTGCATCATATTAAATAACACGTAATGTAAAAACAAATGCCAAGATTTTGTAATGCAATGAGGGTTCGAGGCCACTGCGCGGAATCTCAGAAACCACAGAAAAGGATTATAAAAAAGTATTTTCTTGACAAAAACAACTCGAAACTGGGAAACTTTATCTGGGCTATCTCTCAGTTTACCAACAGAATGGAAGGTCAGCCACATATGAGTATGCAGTTCGCAACTTTATTACACGAACATTAAACGATACTAATCTCAAATATATTGCCCATCAACAAATGCAGGACAGATTCAAAATCTGATGGTTCAGAAAGCAATGTTTTGAGTTGGCGTCAGATGAAATTCTGAACAATACAAAATGAGCATGCAAAACATTCTGAAATGCCTCAAAGTCAGAGGGTGTCGCAGCATGAAAGGAAGACGAAAAAGAAAGAAACATTGCTACATATGAAGATGATTAGAGTTGTGCCGGGGTTTTCAAACATTTTTCGTTCACGGCTCCCTTGACCTGAACGAAACTTTCTGCGGCTCCCCTGGTAAAAATAAGTTTCAAATATAAGGGTTAGTATAGGCCAACGAAAGATTCAACACAAATGAGTAAATGATATGATATTCAATTGGTAAAGGACTTGCCAGGTTCAATTAATCCACAATTAATTAGTAAAATAAATATAATATATTATGATTAAAATATAGTATCATATTACAAAACTATTTTATAAACATAGATGTCACAAGCATTAAAGTAAATGAAATCTAAAGATCATTTTTAATAAATCTCTGCAAAGCCCCCTACCATATGGCCGCGAGGCACATTTTGAAAACCGTTTGATTATAATGATTGTAAAGAACAAGAAATTGTTAGTTCAGGCAATAAGTATTAATATTCTCATCTACAAGGTAATTTTATAGTCATTGAAACAATTTGCTATTTTATTTTGGTTAAATAATAAGAATTAATGGAAAATATAAAAAAATTCACAGGAGGCCTCTTCAAAATTAGTGTCATTTTATATTCAGAGTTGACTTATATTTGGGTAAATACGATATAAATGTGTGGTAAAAATCAGCAATTTTTCTCTTAAAAATTCTTGTTATGACTGTGGAAATGGAAAAGTGAATAAATTTGTTCAACAGCTTGTTGCTGCTACCATTAATAAATAAATAACTAAAATCTTGCTCCTGTATGTAGTAAATTACTTCCTCTTAACACGTTTTGTAGTCAAACCACGCTTGCGGGTCCTTGGTACTAAGTAATTATTAATGCAAAACATCTGTCTGTCCATCTCACGCTGGTCAACAATGCTGAAACTGTTCAGATGATTTTCTCTGAAATTGATATTTGCAAATGGACGTGAACGAATTTGAAGCCATGCAAGGTTGAAATATATATTTTGATTGGGGTATTTTACGTGAAACTTCAAAATTTTCTCATAAATGGCTCTAAACTTTTTTATTTACTATTTTGCTGAGAATGCAAAACACACAAAAAAAATTGTGCAGTCACTTTTGTTGAAATACCTGATTTTTCTAAAATAGCATTAGGTAGAAATTATGTGAGAGATGATTAGTTTCTTGTGTGTCTGCAAAAGTGAGTTTGTCTGAGCAACTGCTTGGTGTAGTGGTAGAGCATATGGTGATTAAACTCCAATGACCTGAGTTTGAATCTCAATTTGAAGAAGACATTTTTTCTGGTTGGAAACGCTTCTGCAAGTTCATATAGTAGTATGATATTGTAGAAGTATTCTTTACAGGTGGTGCTGTTTCTCGCATCCCAGTTGCCACTTCCTTCAATCTTCCCAATCTCCCTTTTGAGGATCTCGTTCCTTCACTGCCTTTTCCCATGTTTTTCTTGGTTTGCTATGCTTTCTGTTTCTTTGAGGTAACCATTTTAAAACTTTCTTAGACCATCGAATTTTGGTAATCTAATTGTTTTAGACAACAGTCATTATTTGTCTGTTTAACCTTTTAGATAATCTGGTCACATAATCATTTATATTTACTTCTGAATGTTGGAGTGTAGTATGTTGAAAACAAGCTATATGGAATGTGTTGTGTTATGAATCAAATAAATTTCAAGGGCAATGTTAAAGTGAATTTAAAACAATAATGTAACCATTAAATATGTTTTCATTATTTCTTTTGCAGCAATTGCCAGTGCAGTGAATGTGCAATTGCCTGAATTTCCTCTCATCCCTGCATCTAAGGGTTTTTGCCTCACCCTTCGCAAGACCCTGGTCACTTTCCGTGATGTACTGGGGACTGTCGGTATTACCCCTCAGCCACCTCCCAGTTAGTACCCAGCCTAAATGTAGGTAAGTATCTGTGCACCCAATGAGTGTGCAGAGCAAGCTTTAAGCTTCTCCTTTCTCAAATAAAAAATAATATAGGGAATTTAAACAAATATACTGCAGAGTTCCTGTTCAAGAAAGCTGCAGTCCTAAATCCAGTATCTCCAAAGATAAAACAAGTTTTTCATAGTCATGATTCTGCTCACATGTTTAGAAAGAAGCTTGCGTTATTTTCTGATTTGTATACCAATAAAGAAGACAATTATTAATTTGTCATGACATGGTATAATATTGTTCTCAGTACAATTAATATTTTATTATAAATGTATATTTTGTCTTATATAGATATTATTTATTGAATTATTCTTTATTTCCTTCAATTTCCTGTGAAAACTGTCATAATTTGGTGACCTCTCAGCTGATGTCAAAGATAGTTAAAAGTTAGCAATACATATACCATAGGTAATGTTAAGCAGACTCTTCACCTTATCGATATGCATCACAAGAAATGCTGTGCCACACTCAGCATTGATCATGGCACATACAGTACCACTGTATTTATTACATTATACTGTTTTTATTTAACAGAATGGTAGGAAAATTCAGATTCCACCCTGTTATTTATATTTAACAAGTTCTAAATTAGACATTAGAGTTAGAAATTAATCAATCACGGTTGTTACCATCATTCTTTGTATTTCTATGCCATTATTTTGAAGAAACTTAGAAAAATTAACAGATGTAGATAAAATAAGTCAATAATGTATGTGGATTCTGTACCTATATTCAATCTGAGTTCATTGTATAACTGGTTGAGGGCAGTATACTTAATGAAAGAACAGATGCATAGTTTTCACTTTTGAATATGGTGTACATTGTGGTTAAAATTAGTGATGTTGTTCTTCGGTCATTGAAAGCATTAGATATTTTGTAAGTATTGTAATAAAGGATCAGTTTTCTTTTAGATAGCTATATCATTCGGGATGTTGTCATGTGTAAAACTCCAGGGTAGAAGAAAATCTGTTAACATAGTCTTCAATCCATATTGTGTTACTCAGGGAATATTTCTGTTCCTCTATTCTTTTAATGTATATTTTTAAGCTTCAAAATTCGCTTCAATCACAATCAGGCAAATTTAAAAGAAAACTGAAACACTTTGGAGTCGCAGTGTTGCTGGATATGTATCTTTGCATAGAATTTTAAGAATGTTGTAGTGGTGTATTTCCTCAGCCTAGAAGTGCATACTGTCAGATGATGGTGTTTGTCCTGCTTAACTTCTTTGCACTTTCTTGAGGGAGGTTCTTATGGCAGCAAGCTTGTTTTCCCATCGAATTTGGTTTCCATGCATGAATTGAATTGGTTTTAAATGTATATTATTTTCAGTGCTTATCTTTTTTGAGAAATGTATGGAGTAATGTGACAGTCTTTCTTTTGTCATTTATAATACAGTTGCTATGCCATGGAATTTGCAAAGTTTTTTTGATCATCTATTAATTGAATCTTCGTGGTGATCTAAGAGAGAAGACATCTTGTAGTATTTGGAATGTATATGCAAGCCATAAAATAAATAATGCTTTGGTTCGTTGATGCTTAGATATTATGTACTCTCACCATTCCATGTTTTTCCACTTCCGTAAAATAGTAAGGCAGTCAATTAATTACTCTCGCATTTTAAAAAATAATATGTTCAACTTATTATCATATAAAAAGAGAAAACATTTAAATTGTATATCTGATATGATGCATACTAAAATTATTCTGTGCGAATATTAATAGAGAACATTATGTGCGAATGAATTGGGAGCTTTTCGCAGTCTGCATGAGAATTTACATGTATAATTTTCATGACAAGTAACATAAATAGTATTAAGTAAACACTTTTTTCATCATGGGTCAACATAAATAGTACAATTAGTAGTTCATAGAAATTCCAGAATATATGTTAATCTATTCATTAGAGACATGAAATATTTCCATTTTTCACTGTGTTTTGTTCTTCATATATTTTTGATGTTTCCCCTCAGTAATTTTCATCGATGGAAAAGTGTTTTTGACTGTAGTAGTGGACATTAAAGGTATGTATGTGCTTTCTTTGGAGTCTTATATATTTTTTTTTATTCAGAAAAATTCTCATATTATTTCTATTTTGTACTGAAAATGGTACAATACAATACAGTGGCCTGCAGGCTCAGAATACTTTTGAACAAAACCACACAAAATGATTTTCAAAAAAGGAGCATGATCACTGCTCAAGAAAAAGAAATAAAATTCGTCCCTATAACACTGTCATAAATTAAATAATACAAAAACTACCTTCATGAATTCTGCAAGAACATAGTGTAGGATTTGTACAGTACAACAGTTCTTTACATACCAAGAATTCATCAAATAAGCTTCTGTTCAGTATCACATCACGTCAATAACAAATATGTAATGGGAATCCAGATATCCTGGAGCCTTGGCTGTCATGCCGTCTGCTGCCTTGTAAGTAGTGATGCTCTTAGTATGAAAATTCAGCTGGTATTTGCAGTATGAGATTAGGTGAAATGACATCAAATGTTTCCATTTTTCAGTGAAAATGTACATTGTTTTTGGATTTTGTCAGCGTTTCTGGTTATCTAACAAAACCATAGTCATCACTCGCATGGGCAGAGGCTTTATAGTTTTCTTTCAATGTCTGTACACACTGGAAATTGTTAATAAAGATTTTGCAATTTAAAATTCATAGAATTAAAATTGGAATGCAGCATTTTAAGCTAGTGCCCTAATTGTTTATACTTAAATTAAAAATGTGTCAAATAGTTATACTTTCTAGCACCAAGTACCAAATGTTGATTGGTCAACGGCAGTGCCATCATAATGCTTCCACATGATGGGACTGCGGTTCAGAGTGAGATGTGGAAAAAAATATATAATCAGAACTAAATTTGTTTTGACTTTTCTCATTAGTGTTTGATTCTTTTATTGCATTTTTATCAATTTCTAATTTTTACCATTTCTAAGACAAATACCATTACATACCAATGATTGGAGTGTTTTTTTTACTAGATAAACATTTGTGTATTGTATATATCAATTGACAGCCAATTGGGTTCAAATTTCAGAAAATAGTGTACATCTGTAGTATCACCATAGCCTATTGTTGTTCTTACTTTAAATAGTTAATGAAGGTAATGTGTGAAAAAATGTTCAACTTATTTTTCCTCATAACAGATCAGTTTAAATAGTGTACAAATTAATGTTTCTTTTTTGTAGTGATTGATTTCGTTATATCCTTTTTGCTGACGAGTCTTCTGAATTAGAATGCGAGAGGAAATTTATTTTAGAAAAACTAAAATTAAATGACAGTACGATATTCTGGTATTAGCAAGTATACAGCTTAAGGTACAAATCAGTTTGCATATTCATGATAATGTAAGGAAGATCATTTGGTTATTTTCTTTGGTAAACGTGTTGGGAGAAATGTTTCTTTTTCCTGAACTGTCTTAAAAACTGTTTGCTGAAGTTCACTAAGTCTTTATTTATTTAATGTCAAAAAAACAGTTAGTCTTGTCAGCAATGTAGTCTCTAAACCATAGAGTGCCAACCTCATAGTGAAAGGGCTGTCCTTAATGCAACTTAATATAGAATTTTTCTTTCAGTATACTGGTGGTAAAATGATAATGAAAATGTATTTATTTCTATTGCAGTAGTTTTTAATATTCAATATTTTTTTACACCTCTGTACTCGATTGTAAAAGACTTCTTAGTTTTCATTCAGTATTTTACTGGAAGGCACTATTTTGTTTATTCTTTCCATTAACATTCAAATTGTGAGGATCCTTAAAATTACTTTTTCAGGACAGCAAACAATTCACTAAAGAAATTGTTGGATATGATATTTGGGTTATGTTTATTGCCCTGCAAATTCAAATAGTAATGCTTCCACATGATTGACATATAAATTGACACTCATGGAAAAAAGACACATTAAAAAAATTTAGCAATTGCACAACCAAGAATTTTCCATAATACAGAATATTGATCTTGGTAATAGTCAAGTGACAATTGTGTTCTCAGGGTTCTCTCAAATTGTTAAACTGCAATTGTGTCATTTCGTCACCATTTGTCAGTATATTGGCTTTGGGCAAGTCACTGACAAGCACATACTCCTGACATCGTGTCTCTCAGAGACATTTTATTTTTACCAAGATGGAAACCAAATATTCATCAAGTTTTAAAAATATTTTGCATAAACTAACATTTTCTCATTAATAGTCACCTGTTCTCTATTCTGTCCTCTATTGTTTTGCAAAATTACAAAATTTTCCATATAGTTAAATTCAAATAAATATCCCAAAAATGAAACATTGCCCCATAATGGGTTAATGTGGCAAAGTAGGTAATGTGTATATAAAATAACATCAATTTCAGGAACTAGAAACAAAGTTATTATCTAAAGTCATCATTTTATTTACTTAGGATTCTAATGCAAATTTATCAGTCCACATTACGCGGTAAAGTGGTTTATATACATGTAGGGCATAGCAAGAAACTGACCAATATATCTGCAAAAGAGTATAAGGGTAGACTGTATATAAAAATTTTGGTGACCGTATTTCATCTGACCGTATTCAGTAAGAAAGATGAAAATTGACTGAGTTTAAAATAAGCCAGTTGGCAGTAGTTGATGGGCTCTTGAGAAAACCATGACATTAAATGAAGTCATGGTTGATGTCATAGAAAGTCTGTGACTGATTTACCAAAACTTGACAAGGTTGATAAAAGAGAGATCAGTCTGCACTTCTCAATTAAACCAGAATCACCTTTTCGGTGATAACAATTTTCCAAAAGGTTGGCTAAACTTTATTAGTAAAATTTTTGTTTTTCAATAAAAAATTTAACTTTCAATGAGTACACTTATTTATCAGTAAATCAGGAATTTCATCCATGTCCAAAGTTTACTTAGTTAATACTTCATTTAATTTTTAATTACATTTTCTAAATATTAAGAATTCTTTATTACCAAATAATCCCATAATATTTTCATTACAAGTTTAGAGGAGGAGAATTATTAATATTTACACTGAGAAAGATTTATGCCATTTATTTGTAAAATTAAATAAAATTTTAAAAAATAATAATAATTTAGCAACATTGTTGATGTTAACTTTTGGATCTGAAGAAGTAATAGACTAATGGTAGTAGACTAAGTAATACAGTATTGGATTAGCATAGACTTCTTCAAAGCAAGTGGTCAAAATTTCAAGGGCATAATAAGAGAAGATTCATTTTTCTCATTGAATAAATTGTACTGAGTATATGTTATTTTTTTGTGCTGTTACCCAATATTTTGATTAGTAATTAAAGTGTCAATATGAACAATATTGATGTTTGAATCTTAAATTATGCTTCAACTTAAGTTTGTCAAATATCACTTTATTAAACCATCAATGATATTAATTGACCTAGGTTTGAATACTGATGTACAAGAGTGAATGATGTATATAAATAAAGAATGTAACCCAAGAATGAGAAGTATGTAATATGTAAGTATATCAAAGAGAGAAAACAAATGCTATGGCCTTGTGTGAAAAATCATCTATAAGAACAAAAATTGTACTTACAACAATATTGTTGAACAAGCACCTTCCTTCAATTATTTAGTATGTGTGGGGAAAATATTGTTAATAAATTGTCAAAATTTCAATTAGGCCTTATTAGTGCTTGAATTATACAATTTTAGAATTGCCCAGAACATGCCCTAAATAATTATTAATTTAATAAAAATAGTTCCATATTTATCATAAAAGTTAATAATTATTCCTGAGATACCGGAAATCGATTCTGTCCTGTTCCAGCAGAAATCAAGCCCTGGGTCTAATGAATGATACATGTTATGAAGCCCCTGGGACATTTTCACAATTTTCTCAAAAATGGCTCCAAATTTTATCTTCAAACTTTTTGTGTGGTTAAGTGCTAAGTGCAGTAACCACAATCTGAATCTAGCATAAAAGCCATTTTGCTGTATTCTTTTGATTTTTCAAAAGTTATGCAAATGTTTTTTTTTAAATATCTCTTTTACAGTTAATACGCACATTTCTAGCAATTTGTTTTCATTATTGTATATGTGAGTGGAAGTGCTACAAATGACTTCCAGTGAAGTTTCTTGAAAAATGAAAAGTTAAAAAGAGCTCAAATTTCACATTAACTGTAACATTTACATGCCATTTTCTCAGAAACAGTTCCAAATTTTTCAATGAAAATTTCCATATAGAATAAAATTTTACTCTTCAATATTATTCTTGAAGTAATATTGCAACTATAATATAACCATAAAATGGAGATGTGGGTGGTGATAGATGGCCTCTGGCAAGAGTATGGGGAAAGATCAAAGAAGCTAGCCCAAACCAAAGCTAGCAACTACCAAAGAAATTAGAATTGGAACTAGTATGGAAAAGTCTGTTCCATTCTGTAGCATCTCTTGAAATGAAACCTTTTCTTCAAATTAGATCTTTAAATGTTGTGATATACAATTTTTTAAAAAATGAAAGTTGATATTGCTACATTTTAATTAAAATTGTGATAATTTTCAAAAGAGACCTAAACATTTTCCTCAAAAGTAGCTGCATGTTTTTCTTTTAACTTTTTTTTCAGCTGGAGGTAAATAAATATACTGTATCACATTACATAAGCATTATCTTGTTTAAAATTATTAATTTTTTGAAATATTTCACATGTTGCTAATGGGTACATCATTGGTGTATTTCATAATTTAATATATTTGTATTCAAATTTCTTAAATAATAAAGTTTCTTAAAATCTCAAAACTTTTCAAGTGTAAAGGAACTAAAAAAATGGTACATTTTCAGAAAAGCACTATTGGAATTTTCTCCTAAACAGCTTTAAATTCTGAAAATTGCCTTACAAAAAATGGTTTGGGTCTTGATAATATTCTGAAAATCTTGTATTAAACTATTAGTGGATCAAAAATTGGAGAAAAAGTCAACAAATTTGTGTTGTTTTTTTATATATCCCACAATAAGCTGAACCATTGTGCTAATGGAGATCTGCCAACATTATATTGAAACATTTTATGTAAAGCTAATTATTGTGAGAAATTTGTGTGAGGTTGAAAGGTTATGAGGGTTTTCCGTTGTTCATATAACATTGGGTGCTTTTGAATGTCATTGAGAAAACATTTCAGTGATGCAAAGCATGTTATTGCCCGTGCCTTTAGCCAAAAATTTTTGTAAACATGTAAAGAGGGATTTTAAAGTTTTGTTTTTCTGTGTTTCAGGCACATTAATGAAGAGAGATTTTCAGGGGTGTCCATGAGGGGGGAGGGTAGCTGGGGCAACTTGCCCCAGCTCCTGACATAATTGGAGCCCGAAATGTTTTTTTCATTCAAAATCAATGAAAAATATTCTTATCTCTAATATAAATTTAACTCTAGAAGTTATTTCTGATGTATGGAGAAATGAATTCTGGTTATGAATTGTGAGGAGAGAGAGTTTTTTAATGAGGGACACCCATGGACCAAATTTTCCATGCCCCTTGTTTTCTATGGTACCTCTAGAGATTGCTCATATTAAATATTAGAATTACATAATTTGAAATATATTTAGTATCAAATTATTCAACTGTTGTAAGTTGTAGGAGAAATATGTGTGTCATGTTGTAGAACCAATAGTTTGACTTTTAAAACTGTTTTATCTCACAGAACTGGTCTGTTGAAAGAAAAGTTTAAGTTTTCAATAGCAATAGGAACCAATTTACCATTTGTGTAAAAGCATTGTTTTATGTTGTAATTAAATAGATAAAATAATGATTAGTGGTTTCTAGAATCTACCAAGACACACTCAGGCAAGTGGACAATAGAATTGAAATTAATGTGATTGATCTTCATACCAAGGTATTCTCTGTTTCTTAATACAATTCTGAATTAATTATCCACTGCACACTCACAACATTTGAAAATAATTAATATGCACAGTTGCATACACTGAAATTAATTGGGAGGAAAAAATTAAATAAGCCATTCTAACAACTCGTGCTGCAACTGGACACTGTATAATTTGTTTCTTCTTGCTTTTAGATCATAATTCAGCATGAAGAAATATGCTTGTGCTCATTTTTGCTGCTTTATTTGGCACAATTGTTGGTGAGTGCTATGACGTATGATTCAGACACACAAAAGAACTTGAAATGTTCATTTAAAATCTTAACTTGAACCATTCTTGAAAACGGAAAGTGAATAAACAGGTTCTTTTGGGTTTAATATAACACCATTTTGAGAACTAACATAAGAATTTTCCTTCTTTTGTTATGGTTATATCTTTGCAATTTTGTTCTTTCTTAGAACGTTTTAGGGTCACCCAAGTACCGCTGCTTTGTCTGATGGCATCAATTCTGGACAACAAGAAGTTACTTCTGTGGATGCAATATAAAACACTTTGTAGATGGAAAATCAAAGTCAATATTTGTTTATGGTTTGATACTTTTTAACAAAAGCATGTATAAATAAATAAAAATGTGTTCCCTTGCTCCAAAATATTTTTTTACACTATGTATTGTCAATTATTTCTTTGAAACAATTTTGATAGAATGATCTATAAGTCTGGAAATATCTCTCACAATGAAAATTGTATATATTATTGCATTTGTGAGTACAAGTGCTGCAAATGAATTCAAACAAAGCTTATTGAAAATTTAAAACTTTTCAGTCAAATGGAGCTCAAAATTGCACATATTGAGAAATGCTCAAACAGTGTTATCTCAAAAATGGGTCCAAGTTTTTAATAAAAATTTGCAAGTAGGTCTATGTTTTATTCTTCTATAAATTTAATAAAGTAGTATTTCAATTCTAATAGAGAACCAAAAATTCAGGAAATGTGCAAAAATTTCATTTATGCAATTAGTAGCAGTTGGGAATAGGATGAAAACCGAAAACCTAACTCAGACTAAAGAGAATCTAACTTTTACACGGGTCTGTACCATTCTCTGTAATCCTTCTTTATTTTTTTTTTCTCTAATAGACCAAAGCATGCTTAAAAATGTCATAAGGCCCATTTTTGGTAAACTATATTTTCGAAAATTGCCTAAAAGAACATTAGAAAAAACAAAAATACACATTGCATAACTGCAATATTGATGAGAGGTATTTACTTTCTTGCCTTACGAAGTTCATCGTAAGAAGAGAAAGTTATGTAATCGTGCGCCGAAGAAAGGCGAATTTTCGCCCGAAAAACTAATTGCTGGGCTCTGGTAACGAAAAAGTGGAGAAATCATGTTGCTAAATTTAGGGGGGAAAATCCTCTTGACACCCAGTGTAGCCAGAATCCATGTTTGGTTGGTTCTTGGTACGGAAAAATCTATTGAAGGCAAAACGTCTGTCTCTATGTGCGTTTGTGGTCAACGCCAGGGCCTAAACCGTTCAGCCGATTTTCTTCAGAATTTATATTCCCCAGTCGATCTAAATGAACTCCTGGCTTTGAGAGTTTCAAAATGATATTTTGATTTTTCAGGGGACTTCACATTCTCTAAACATTTTTGAAATCTTCTCAAAACAGCATCAAATTTTTTATTCAAACTTTGTCTTTGGATACTGGAAAGAACACTGTGGTGGTGGTCTCATGTCGTTGAAATCACACATCCTTTTTTCAAAATTGAAAAGAGCAATTTTTCCCGAACGTTGTCCTGCGACACTATAATATTAAAGATAGGGATTTTTGTCTACTATGAAATATGTTTCTTAAAGACGGCACTTCAAAGAAGTTCATGTTCAATTTTTCGAAAAGAGTTCCCATTTTCCGTGTAATTTTGCGCGAAATATATGCATTTTTTTCAAATACCGCTCTATTTTTTTCTTTAAATTTTCTCCTCATATGTAATAAAGGACGGAAATAATACGAAATTTAGTCCCATTTTCGGATATTTTGTTACGTTTTTTCGAAAATGCCAAAAAATGTTAACATTTCAAACCACAAAACCGGTGATAGCTATTTTTGCTTTAAACAAAGTGTGTTGTAAAAAACCAGCTCTTCAAAAAATGCCATCTAAATTTTTTTGGAAAAAACGAGCTGATTTCGCTGTCTGTCTCTTTCGATTAGTGTCTAAAACTTATGCAATTTCTAAAACAATTATTTTCTGGCTCAGAAGCCGCACGAATTTTTTTCCTTAAAGTTTCTCCTCGTATATAACAACGTATTGTAATTAAATAAACTAGTGGAGCTATAGAATGGCACAGGCTTTCTCGCTGTAGATAGTTCCTTTAGTCGAGACTCGCTTTTCGGTTAAGCCTTGTTCTCTTCCCAGCTGCCTTTGTTTGTCACCCAAAGGATATTTTTTCACATTTTCTCAATTTTTCGGCTCCCTATTGTTAGAACTGAAAATGTATGACTTTACTAAAATATAAACGTACTATCCGTATTCTACCGGGATGGCCTACGTGGTGAAGGCGTGTGCGGATTCAGTGCTTCGGGGCATAAGGAATCGGATTCGAATCCCGCGCAGGTATTTTAATGTGGAAAATGTGTTTTAGCAGAAAACTATTGAGGATTCCAGATACTGTGTTGAAAATTATTTGAAGCAGGTCTACTCACAAATACAATCTATACAGATAAATAAACGGAACGTGTCTGTATGGGCTTTTCCAATTGGCAACAGTGAAACATTTTAAACTCCCTTATTCGGTTTCTAAAACGTCATCTGACTATTTATCAAACGAATCTTTATTTATCAAATGAGTCTTTCTGTGCGTCTGTAAGAACCGGTTCTAGTTAACTAATGATTCTACCAACATGCATTTTAAATACATTATAAACAGTACCCATGAGACCATCTTAGTTTTTCTTTTACGGTATTATCCCTAACGGTACCGAATATAATTTTCACTTTTACGAAGGTTCCTTCCATACGGCGCTTCAGTAGCGTAGTGATATGGGTGTCGAAGTTAACTCTGAGGATCTGGTTTCAGGTCTCGGAGCGAAAATAAAGTGTTGCTGATTGAAAACACTTGCAAGTTTTTGTAGTAGTATAATATAGTGGACCAGTTAAAAAGTATACGAGAAAATTTGTGCTTTCATAGCACTTAATGAAATTCGTTCTTCAAAATTGAATCTTGAAACAAGACCATGTATAATTGTTTGTAACTATGAATAGTTTCATGTAATTTTTTAAAATCTTCGAAATTGCAAATTCGGCTTTCCCATGCTTCTTTTGCTATAGGGTGTCGCGATATATCATGTCGCAATACAAGGGCAACGACGCGAGGCGCGTTTGTAGTTTGAACATCTCAGAATTAGTTTGAAAATCTCAGAATCACTTCTCATTGGTGGGCGATGTTTCTGGCGTATGAAACACAACTTTGATTGGTCGAATTTGGGTCGATATATTAACTTTAAAAGAATAAGTTTTCTAACTTTACGTATAACAAGAGTTTTACAATTGATGGATAAGATGTGTTAATTTCAACGGAAATCGCTGTATATTAATGTAACCGTTGTTAATGAAGAAAAGTACGTGGTCTTGTTGCAACACTAGTTTTCTTGAAGTGTGTTACTAGAAGTTTGCTCCATAATGTAGATCTATTTTTGTCATTAAAATCTCTGGATTATCGAAAATTCCGAAAGTTCAACATCCTTCTACAACTATTTTATTGAAAATTATTACTGTAATTTATTTCTCATTACTGAATATTTAATTCATTTTATGTATATTCTTTTCAAAAACAGTATCGTGGTTTTGTAATATTGTCCAGTAAATATGATTGATTGATAGTGAATCCGGGCGTCTTAACTACTATGGTAATTATTCAGTGACTACATAGTGGGAGTGACACATTTCAGAAGGCCAAATGGGAGCTCAGAGCATAAAGTAGTTGGGGCGGTGTTCCACTGGCGAAAATACCTTGAGGAGAGAACCCCAAATTCCAACGTGAAGGTCGGCACCCGAATTCACGTTCTAGGGAGGAACACCACCCCCTCCGGATATAACATGCACTATACTAACGGGACCAATGACCGTAGCAGTTGTCGTGCCCGGAAACACGAAATAATCATGCATTAAATCAAGCATTAACCTCTGATGTTGTCTATTTATAAGTTGCTTTAAATAACGTTTGCTTTCCACTAACTACTTACCACTTGTAGATTACATTACATTTAAATTTTCAGATAACATTACTTTTTAGTACTTTTATTATTACTACATTACTTTTACTACATTACTGTGTATATTTATGACATGTGGTTAAGCGGAAGAGCGGGCCTGATGGCCCGAGCCTCGCCATATTAATAAAGGCATATTATTATTATTATATATGCATCTTTGCTGCCGGTGGCGTTTGGGAATGTTTCGGGCAATTGAGGGGGTTCGTGAGTCATTGGCGCGGTGGCGCTAGCGCGTGGCCGCTCCTGCATCGACCGGTGCGCCGGAAGACAGGTGGCGGCAGCGGCGGCGCTGGCGGCGCCAGGGGCGCCACGCGTCAGCGAGGCGACGCGACGCGAACCAAGGATGCGGCTCGCCACCTGGAATGAAATGAAAACGTTAACATAGATGCGAGGGCATAAACATACACTTTATATGTAAGCACGGGTGTATAGTTGTCGGCGGCGATGATGTAACGGTCAGCATATCGGACTGTTATACCCTAGTTGGCGGGTTTTTAAGGGCGTGGATTTTTAAGGGCGAAAAAATTCTTCGTGCGCCCTCCTTCGGAGGGGAAGTAAAGCCGGCTGTCCCATGTTAGTAGATTTACTTGCATGTAAAAGATCCTCAAGCCTAAATGACGTCTCTGAGCTAAATTTAAATCGCCTATTTCTCGTCCAAGAAATAATTCTTTCTCTGCTAGTTGGTGAAAGGAGCTTAGCAAAATTTGCGTGGTCAGACGGAAGAGTGAGCCTGATGGTCCGAGCCTCGCCACGTAAAATAAGGCATCAGTTCAATTCAATGTAGTTCGCAGTTGTTGTGAAAGTAAACGTGAGCAGAGTCCCTTATCAATGACGTTGTAATAAATACTCGGCACGGAAATTCTGTATACAATCAAACGAAATAAAGTGAAATTAACGTGACCATTGTTACATGATTATTATGATGAATGTATTTTGTCATGATTTGTAATGTCATAAGCGCTATGAATAATTCTGTAAAGCGTTGTATTAGCAGTGGAGTCAAATAAAATTTATGCTCTTGCAAACAGCAGTCTGTCTGACCAAAACACTAGTTCTTTGGATGTAAGCGTGGTACACGATAGTGGTTTCTTCTCAGACCACATTAACACAAACGCAGATTACGTTCACCGTTGTGAATGGTTCCATTGAATTGGCGCCAAAACTTTTGGGTTTACGTTTCGTTCATGTTTAATTTTCATATCGAACGAGCCTTAATAGTGGCACACCGAATGGAACAGGATGCGTGCGCAGGGTTTTAAGGGTTGCTAAGTGAACAAATAAGTGCAGCATTGTTGATTGTCAAAAATATTAAAATCTCATTTATTTATGACTATTCTTAGTAGGTAAAAATAACTATTTCTAAACAGTTTCTCACAATGAATGTTACATACTTCCCTTGAATGTGATGGAGTCAAAGATGATCACTTTTTACCAAAAAACTAGGGACAGGAAAACATTGTGTATGTGACGTTTGCCCCTTATTGATAGGCAACACATTATGCATTAGTGTTTAGCATATCACGTTCCGACTCGTACCTCCCGAACACCAATGCACGACTCGTTTACTAACAACCATGGGCAAAAGCCACATGTGTAATTTCTTTAAAATAAACATCTTACCAAATATTCATGGGCAAAAAGTGATCACCTAGACTTGTCTGCAATCCCTAGAAGTTTACAATTATTATTCTGTGACATCTCTATAATGTCATTGCAATCCTTATTGTGGACTCAGTTTATAACATTTTCTGAAGAAAAAATATCTATACAATAGCTGGTGACCTAAAAATTATAATATCTACAATATAGAAACAACAATCATCTCGCCTTAGCAAGAACAGGGGCAGACACAGCATTTAAAGACCTGATATGTTAAAGAATTACTCATACAATATAATAATGAAATGTACATCCTCACCAGAGAATTTTTATCTCATGTTGAATACAAGATTGAAGTAGATAATTCGGAAATTGAATTTACTTGCACTGAAAATGAATTTGCTTGTTTCACGAGAACTCAGTCTAGAATAGAAATGAATTATTTCCAGTCGTTAAGTAGTAAATTAATATGTATTCATTTAGTTCTCATTTGATTTTCTATTTCTTCTTTACCGAAAACGTTCCATCGATCATACAAATTGTGTAAGGAACTCTAAGAATACTGGTTGTGAACTTCCTTGAATCTCTCGAAATTTTATGATCTTAATTAAACAAAATCGCCCCCTCCCTTCCAAAGCGCATGTAACTTTCAGAAATAGAAAAAAAACCGACAAGTGCCAAATCATTCCAATAAGACAAATGTTCTGCACATCGCACATTTGTTTTGATACTAACATCAGTTTCAGTGCGCAGTGAGCGGGTGCAATGTAAAGGCGGCTCCACACATTCGGCATTCGCCAAGCAGCGAGCTACCGCTCGACCAATCCCGAACAGCTGATGTATTCGGCGAATGTTCGCTCCCTTTGATGTGTCGTAAAGACCGACACGCTGTCGGTAGGGCGAATACCGAACGTTTTTGGTCCTTGGTAATTAGAAAGAGAATAAACCTTGTTTCTATCTGTAGTAAATTAGTTCTTTCTCTTTCTCTTACACGTTGAGTAGTCGGAATCTACGTTTTGTGAGTCCTTGATACCGAAAAATTGATTAGCTGCAAAATGTGTGTCATTTTTGAAGTTAAACTTTTGATAGTAGGATAAAGCAAATTATCAATATTTTCTATAAGGGAAGTGTGCAGAGCAGAATGACGTGGAAATATAATCGTATAATATGTCGACGTCAGTGGCAGAAAGGATAAAGCAGGTGCCTGAGCGAAAACGGGCGAGTGAGGGGAGAAATGAAATTCCCCAAAAGAAGGAAGGGTAGGACTGAAACTGAAGGAAGGAAACAAAACCTGTCTCTATTTCCTTATTGACTTGTTTAGTGCATTAATGTAGAACCAAGAACAAGGGCTCGGCCTCTCGGAGTTGACGAAGTTCATTTTAATATTCTATAATTCAAAATTGCACGTAATATTTTTAAAAGAGGTAGTGTAGTTAATGAATTTGGTTCGACTTGTGTTTGCGTCAGATTATGGTACAAGAGTGATTCAATAAAAATGATTTCACTCAATGGAAACTTCCAAAATTTGACGATCGTAAAAACCTTGAATGTAATTGTTGTCAGGAATCCCTCTTAGCAGATATAGGACATCAGATGCATGATTCATATACTGAAGATTTTCTGTCATTCGTAAATGCTGTAAACCAGATGGACACTAATGCACGAATAAGTCGATCACCGCAGTAAGCACGTCGCATGTCTTTGGGGAACGGAAAATTCCAACACAATTATCCCACATTTTCCTTCTTCAGCCGCAGTAAATCATTTATATATTTTTTTTTCACAACTATCGAAAGTTCAACTTTTGTTGCGAGTAATTGCTACTCACGCTTTTTTTGTGAAGTAGGCAATGCGTGATATTGGGCATTCAAATAACATTGGACGAACCCTCAGTTTTCGTCGACCGAGTGAGCGGACACTCGACTGCAAGGGTGCAGTTGCCTACGGTTGTCACTCTCTTAAATTATGCTTGGATGCGCTGGAGCCGACATGTGGCAACGGCGACGCGGGTAGGGGAGGGACGGGGCAGGGGCGGCGGCAACCGAGTGCGCGCAGGGACCAATGATCGGGGGCTGTGCGATGGGCTATCGTGCGGGGACAATTGATTGCGGGGTGGTGGCGGCGGCAGGGGCGCAGGCGGCGGAGGCCGGGGCGCGGTAGCGAGGGAGGGGGTGGGGAGGGGGCACAGGCCGTGTGGTCGGTGGCGGGGGGCCCATGGGCGTGGGGGCGGGGCGGGATGGCGGGAGGGCGTGGGCGAGGGTGGGTTTGGAGGCGGTCCAAGACTGGGGGTGAGGCGCTGGGCGCAGTTGTGGGGGCGGGGCGGACGGCGGGGGGCGGGCGGGGGCAGGGCGGTTGGGCGGGGGCGGGGGTTGGGCGGGGGCAGGGTGGGTCGTGTGCCTGGGGGACAGGAGTGGGCGTGGAGGCGGGCAGCGCCGGAGGGCGGGGCGGAGCGGGGCGGTAGCGGGGCGGGAGCGTGGGCTGGGCCGGGAGGCGGGCGGGAGGTGGGCGGGCTCTGGGGCCGTGGAGCTTGTGGCACGAGGGGTGGCGCGTGGGCGGGGCGTGGCGGGAGGTGGCGGCAAACCGAGTGCCGCGCAGGGACCAATGATCTCCGGGGACAGTTGGCGAAGGGCGGGACGTTGCAGGGGCCATTGATCGCGGGGGAGTGCTTGCGCGGTCGTGGCATGGGAGAGTGGTGGGGGCGCCAGGGGCGGATTCAGGGACTGGGGTTCAGATGAGCGGATTGAGCGGCGCTGGGATGCGCGGTGGGGCGGGGGTTGGGGCATGGGCGGTAGGGGGGCGGCCGGTTGGAGGTCGGGCGGGCGGGCGGTAGGCGGGGGAGGGGTGGGCAGGGAGTGGGGCGGGAGGCGGGGCGGGGGGGGGCGGGCGGGGCGGGGACGGGGGCTGGGCGGGGGGCGGGGCGGGGCGGCGGGCGGGGGCTGGGCGGGTGCGAGTCAGCGGGCGGACGGGGGCGGGGGGTGGAGCGGGCGAGGGCGGCCGCGCGTGCAATGGGCCATGTTGCCGCGCGCGTAGAGCGTGTGCAAGCGCCCGCTCGCGTTCGTTGTCGCCGGCCGGTCGTATGCCCATCAGATGCCCGGTCAGCTGGCCGATGACGCCGCCCGCGGCCAAGGGGCGCCTTGTCCTGGCGCGGGCGCGAGCAGCCCATGGCACTCCTTCTCACGCACCGAAGTGGAGGAAGGGAGACGGGCGTCCGGATCCACTCAGTATGTTTGGAGAGCATCGTACTGCGCGGTAAAAATGAGTCCAAGCACCCTCCGTCGATAACTCAAGAGTCATAAGGATTGCAAAGCAATTTAGTCCTCTCTTAACAACACAAATATGTTATACAATATAGCCTTTAAATAAGAGTTTAAATAAGATAAATTTATTCAAACTACCATTGGGTATAACCCGGTGGTAGCTAATTACATAAGTATGATACATATGTATATACATATGTAACATACAATTTATACAGTAAAATAATAATAATAATAATAATAATAATAATAATAATAATATAAAAACTGACTGATACATGTAACATTAAATTATGTCAAGAAAAAGAAAATTGTATAATCAAACTCCGCACTAAATGTTTGTTCAATTAAGACCTCATTGCACTGGCACTGCACTGCACTTCACTTCACTACGATCCTTCCTTCCTTATCCTACTTCCTTCATTACTTCTCTGATCTACACTGCACGACACCTCACTGCACAATATATCACTTATGATTCGCTCTATAACCTACTATTCTTAGTTCAGTCCCTCATTTACTTAGTAATGCCCTAAATTAACTTTCTAAACTGTTGAATGCTTCGAGAAAAGGCTTCAAAGGTTTTTGCAGGCAATCTATTCCATTCCGTTATTGTTCGATTTGTGAAAGAAAATTTCTCAACATCTGTTCTTTGTGGTCTTAAATTTATTTTGTGACTGTGATCCCCCTACTGATGTATGTAGGAATACTTAGCCGCCGAATAATTTTTTTCCAAGCCGGATGACCGCTGTAAGCTTTATACAAAGCTTATAAAAACACAAAACAAACTAAAAGAAACCTTAACCATAGTTACAATATTATTTAAAAATTAACAATTTTAAAACTATCTTACAAAGAGATTAACGCTGAAGAACAGCTTATAGATGACCTTTTATGTGCAATTTTGTGCATATTAACAAAAAAGCGTATAAAATGTAGCTGTTCTAAATTCTAACTATTCGTATTATCCATCAACCTTGCAAATATATTTTTTACCGTGATTTCAATTTTAAAATTGCAATATTACCGGTTCATATCGTGTATGGAGGTAATATGAAAAGGTAATTGGGTGCTGCAGATTTTTTAATAGAACGTTGCCAGCAACTACTATTCATTTGTAAGTCCAAAGCCAGATACTGTAATAAATTATCTGAAAAGAGCTATGTATAACATTTAGAAATATTCAACACATGAAAACACTCTTAAAACAGTTTTCGCGTCGGCGACACCTTATTTAGCAAGCTCAGAGAAAGCTAAGTTCTGTTGCGGCGAAAAGTGACGTTTTTGATAGAAAAACTCGTTTTGTGACTCCCTGATACCGTAAATGAGGAATTTTTCGCACCTACATGCAGCAAATTATTTCCTTCAATATGTATTGTAGTCATAATGCGCGTTTTGTGGTTATGTACCGAAAAAACGACTTTTCTGAAAAGTATCGTGCGCCTTTATGTCTGTCAGACTGTGAATAACTTTAAAGCGTTTAACTATTTGCAGTATTTTTACCAAAGAGAATATTACTCGGTAG
This sequence comes from Gryllus bimaculatus, assembly GCA_017312745.1. Classification (NCBI taxonomy): domain Eukaryota; kingdom Metazoa; phylum Arthropoda; class Insecta; order Orthoptera; family Gryllidae; genus Gryllus; species Gryllus bimaculatus. The sequence continues at coordinate 4,318,058 of BOPP01000057.1, forward strand.
ACCTGGCCCGACTCAAATCATTGCGATTTTGAAAATATTTCTTTGAATTTTTGGGAGTATTGTACATAAAGGTATTTTACATGAGGGTATTTTACATGACATTTTCAATTTAAAAAAATAGTTTCAAATTTTTCTTTAAATTTCTTAAAAAAATATTGATATGCACTTATATGGAAATATGTCATATTCGAATTTCCATTGCAATCCCTAAAGTTTACAAACAGGCCTGAAGTTTACAATATTGACATTTTTGTTGGCAATGTTTTACATTTTACATATTGGGAAAATGTTCAATTATCGACGATATTCTCAAAGCCTGATTTGGACGATGATATTTAGGGACAAAAATAAAAAAAATACTGAAAAACGTGGGTATTTTAAATTAAACATAGTGTATATCATCTGTTGTAAAGAAACGAAAAGTAAAACATTGTGTTAATTGAAATGTTCTTTAAATATTGTCTTATATCATTTTGTCAAATATTTGCAAATAGTAGCGAATACGGTAATTTTCGTATCTTTGCGTGCTTAAGATTTGTACTGCGTAAAAATATGGTACCATGGCAATAATTTTTGATAAACAATGTGTTTATTTTGACGAGATCAAATACAAATACAAGTATATGAACATGGTGGCCTAGAAAAACAGGTTTCAAAGATTTAGAGTAAGTTAATAAAATGATTTTGCAGTGGAATTTGAAATAATAAATTTGTCATCGCCGTGAATTGTATTTCGTTCACTAGTCGTAATTATTACTAAGAATGTTTTGTAGATTCACTAAGCACGCACGATCTACGCTTGTTCCCTAGAGAATGTTTTTTAAAAAAGTATTTTTCAAATGAAACACTAACGTCTATTTTAGTTCCAATTGAATCCTCAACGTCCTGAGCCTGCGTATTATGAAACCTTCATCGCGCATGTTATTTGAAAGGAACAATCCAATTAGCAAAATTGCCAGCTACTAATTGCTAAGGGCCAAGAATGAGTGGGCGTGGGATGTTTGTGTTGCGTTTTAATTGCACTACACGCTCAGACCTCATTCTACGTGCGAGGCGTTGTAAGGTGCTCGCTGGCATCCCTCGCCACTTGCCTTCCGCCGAGTGGCGCAATGCCGGAACGACAGAATCAATGCCTGCGCTCCGAGTAAGCAAAGAACTGTTGCGTCGGCTTTGCAGGAGGAAAAAGAGGCATTGTAACGTACCTGAAAGAAAAAAGTTTAATTCGCCAGAGTGCATTTTGGTTGGCAGAGGAAGCGCTCGTAGAGTTACACTGAATGGTTAAAAACTGGTGACAGCTGCAATGAGGCCGTGTTGGAGAATGATGAATTGCTGCATAGTGACAAAAATATGAGGGAAAAACATGAAATCTATCCTGGCTGTTGGAACCTCGGTAAAACTTCTCCGTTGTGGAACGCAAAGCGCAAGAAGTTTGTTTGAGATAAAAAGTTATTCATCAATTATGTATCTAGGTATTAATGAAAAACTTTCACTTCGTTTCTTATTTCCCAGAATTCCTTTCGCTACATTTTCTTTATTTTTACGTAAAATTACGATTCATACCTGAAAAGTAGAGCTATGGGAGGAATAAATCGTAATCGATACTACAATACATTCATTCGTATAAATACTAAAGCGTGATACATAATTCACTAAAGGGCAAATCAGTCACATCGAATTCGTGAGATATTTTGGGAACAACGACTTGTAGTGAATCTGTGCTTTGAAATGAAAGTTGTAGAATACAAATAAATATCGTAAATCTGTTTTGTTAAAATTTTAAGAAATATAATTCCTATTCCATGTATTAACAGAGTATAAATAATTATGTAATTAACTCATTAGTTTGCGTGAATAGTTACTTCTCTTTCATTTCCTACTCACTCCTTTTTCATTTTCATTGTTAAACTCGCACGACTATTTAATTTTGCTTTTGACACTTGATCATGATTAAAAATTGCATTAAATTATATTCTAACTAAAAAATTTAATGTAGAACGGGCAATTATAAAAAAGGCATGCTACGAGACCTGCATGAGTTTAACATGTTAGACAAATTGCCTGCAGCTGAAAAGAGTCGATCCGGTACTCCCTCATTTTCTCCTTTTACTACTTTTATACTAAATCTTCTTCAGCACCAAACATTGCTACCTAACTAACGTTCTCCGAGTCAAACCCTCACTGCCCCAACTCAGTTTCACGTCGACCGCAGACATTACAAAGTCGCCCTCACAGAAGCATCAATTGCACTACAGCTCCAACACCGGCGGCCACAGCCTTTTGATCCTCTCTCGCAGCGATGGCTTCCGGCGTATGTAATTACTTCGTTCCAACTATCTCCATGGCAACGCTTCAGTTTCCACTGCTGCCACTCACCACCTCCGCGTTCCGCACGTCTGCAAAGACACCAATTACGGTGGTTGCCGGTACTTGCACTAGCATCAGAGGTGCCAACTTGAAGAAAATATCGGGGGTGGGGGCCAAGCAGTATGTCCCCAATACTGTCTTATTTCTTAGAATTTGAATTTCAGTTTCAAAAGCTGGGATCTTTCTTTCCAACATTTTTACAACCTTGTTGAGCATTTTTCCTTATCCTAACCCTCTGTTTGAAATAGCTGTAGGTCATTCTGTGAATCAATCTAAAATGTGTTATCTAGGCTATCCGGGACGAGCCGCGTCACTGACATGGTGGCTAACGTGTCGGCCAGTGTATTGTGGCTTTCTTCAGAGCGTACTGCGTACAGCAGTAGGCACTGTAGCCACCATGTCAGTGACGCGGCTCGTCCCGGATAGCATAGATAACACAAACTGCGGCCGCCTACGCAACCATGAATCTAAAATACTTGATGCATAAAATATTTATCAAAGTTTGTCCGTTTTCCCAATGTGCGGATTCAAATCCGATCGAAGCCGTGGATTTTTAAATCCTTCGTACGCCTTCCTTCGGAGGGGAAGTAAAGCCGGCTGTCCCATGTTAGTAGATTTACTTGCATGTAAAAGATCCTCAAGCCTAAATGACGCCTCTGATATGCCTGTTTCTCGCCCAAGAAATACCTCCTTTCTCTGCTAGTTGGTGAAAGGAGCGTAGCGAAATTTGGGTGGTCAGACGGAAGAGCGGGCCTGATGACCTGAGTTTCGCCACGTAAAATAAGACATTAATTCAATTCAATTCAATTTAATGTTTCATTGTCCAATTTTGGTAGAACTCGGCCTCTCTCAAATTTTATTGGGGGATTTATTTAAAAGGGATCTGGGCTTCATAGAGTTAACGCATTTGATTAACATCGTCACCATTGACGTGAAAAGCGGCAACGCTCTCAATCTATCGGTGACTGAAACTCATTTGTCCTTCTCGATTTAATTTATTTTTTACTTTGATTGGGTTCACATAGATCAGTATTTCAGAGATCCGTAGCAAGAATATTTTCTTTTTTGCTCTGATTGGGTAGATCAGTGTTACATATGTAGAATGAGCTTAGACTAATTTACACTCCTTAGAAAATCTTAAATCTTTACAGGATGAGGAATTGTATTGAGAAATTTTTATAAACAACTTATATCAGTGAATGTCATGAGAAAAATGAGGAATGGAAGTATATTTTTAATTCTAATTCTGTGAGTAGATGTTTGCAATTTTAAAGGGGATGAGATAAAGTATGATAGAATTCGATGCAGAGGTATGTTATTTTGTGTTCCATTGGAGTCTAACTGAAATTCTTTGTGAAGTTGAGCATTTGTGCTGAACCTGGGAGAGTTGACGATTGTTATTAGGAAGTAATGTTTGATAATTTGAAATTCGTTGATATCTGTCTTTGCACCATTGATCCAAAATGTTTTCGCGTACATTAGTATGGACATTAGTAAATTATGATTGCGGTTTTGTATGAGAGGAAGGCAGAGCGATTGATTAAAGTATTTAATTGGTGTAATTTATTTATGGCTTGGGTTATTTTAATAGTTATGTGTTGGCTCCTTTTTACCTTTGAGTTCACGTGAAGGCCTAGGTATTTAATTGATGTATGTTGTTTATCGGTTAATTGTTGATTGAGAGATTCTCTTTACCGACTCCAATATGGCCATGTATTCAAACCTACTTTATGTTAGGCATTAGAAAATGGATGCCTCCTCAAATGTTCTGAAATTGTTGTATCAAATTTTGTCTAAAAATTCTTGTTGCAACCATTATTCATAAAACACCTTAGCGCAGAAAACGAATGGGCTAGAGAATTGGGAGCTCAAAAAACGCGCTCAGAGATTACTTCTTTCCCAAGCATCACAAGATTTTGAAAACGTTTTTAACCTTACAAAATAAACAGACACACCACTTCCTAAGAACGATCGTCAATGCTCTCTGATTCATTACAAATGCTCAACTTCACAAATAATTTCAATAGAACCCCAATAACATACAACTCCACCAAATTCTACATTCCTCATTCCTTTAAAATCTGCACATAAGAACAGCACAATACGATGTATGTACTTCTGGGAAGTGACGTTTCAACATCATCTGGTCACAATATGTGGAAAGAATGACAAAACCATGGGATAGAGATGTTTCATTTTTTTCTAGTATCACAGTATAGCATCACAGGTTTTCATTTTCCTCTAGTATTACATTCTCATCCTTATGAATATTAGAAGAAGTATTGTAATCGTGCGCTGGAAAACGGCGAATTTTGGACAGAAAAATCTCTTATTGTCGGGACCTGGTAACGGAAAAGTGCGTAAATCATGATCCTATATATAATAAATTACTTCTTTTAACAGAATTGAGAATCCTTCCTCTCCACTGTCTTTTTTCGGGTACGTACTCCCTCGACTTCTTTGACAGTCCCTCACCGACTCACCTTCTAAATGCCCATACCATAGTAATCTTTTTCGTCTTATCATTTCTAATATTCATTTTTTATTGTGTGAAAAAGTCTAATTTTTCAAAATCATTCTTTATTGCTAACCTTACCGCAACTTCTCAAATTCCGTAGCTTGAATTCTGATTCTGTCTCTTGTACTCAAAGTCCATAAATCAACTCTATTAGTAAATAGGTTTTCGAATATTCTTTTATATAAGATAACTTTTGTGTTTTTTATACCAGTCCCATGCCGTGTTATGCTCTAATAATCTGCTTACATCTCTTATGTTTATCTTTGTAGACAACCATCATTCATCAGTGTGAATCACAGATAATTGGATTCTTTTACATATTTTATTCTACGAAGTGCCATCAATTTCCACCGAATACCATGATTTGTTTTGGAAATATAAATATAAATATAAATATAAATATAAATATAAATATAAATATAAATATAAATATAAATATAAATATCCAGTCCTCATTTTGGTATTATTCGTATTCAATCACTTCAATTCAAAACAACGCATAAAAATATCGAGGAGAGCGGAAAATATAAATGTAGGCTAATGTGCCGTTCCAAACAAAAAACACCTTTTTCTCCGCCAGCAACATTATCACCTTATTTCCCCAGCCCCACCGCCACCCCGCCTTTTCCTATCGACCGGTGAGGTCCGGACGTGGGGACGGGTTTGTTCACACAGACCCACAGAGGCATTGCCAGGACGCTCAGATGGCCCTGCTGCCCTACTTAGATTTAGATTTATTCAGTTAGAAAAAAAAACAGTAAAAACTGCACAAAAAACATAATAAAAAATGAATTTAAAAAATCAAGAATTGACAGAACTGATAATCAGTATAGTCTCTAATTGTATAGAAACAGTTATGCAGCAGA
>BOPP01000057.1:4342362-4362609 GCA_017312745.1 Gryllus bimaculatus
TTATTATTAGTATTATTATTAGTATTATTATTAGTATTATTATTAGTATTATTATTAGTATTATTATTTATTGTTATTATTTATTATTGTTATTGATGTTAAAGAAGTTATTTGGATTTTATCGATAGGAGTCGTAGAAGGTGGAGTCATGAGACTGAGTTATTACAATAGACGCGTTTCTGACCAGTTTAGAAGCAGTGAGAAGTCATTAAGTCTCTCTCCTGGACATTTGTTTTAGTGTTCTTGTTTAAAACTTCAAATAATTGAATAGTAAAATTTTTTAAAAGGTTCTGTGCATCACGATCTCCACAGCAGCTCGTGAAGCCGTGATTTATGCTATTTATCATAAATTCACAGCAGTATATTCTGAAAGTTTCGTCATAAGAAATATTTTAAGTCTGTTTTCAGTAACAAAATTAAAAATCCAGGAAATGACATTTGTAAAATGTTGTAACGGAAATTGTCAAATAAATTTTTGGTGTTAAAAATTAACTAAGTGCTGAAAGCATTTTAAGAAACTTGTGGTTAAGTTCTGATATTCGGGATTTCGTTGTTTCAGATGATTGAAATGTTTCAGATAAACGGGCCTGTGGTCTGAGTTGGTCTGCTACATACTACATAATACCATACCACAGCTTCAGTAAAGGTGTTGATCTTGAGGCCTCAACGGCAGTCCAAAAAACGAAAATAAAGTATTCGGCATCTCATGGACGAGGACTGACTCTTAATAGGTGGTGCCAGCGTGAGGAATGGAGATGGCAAAAGTGAGTGTTCCGGAGTTTCTGGGCAGAAGATTATCGAAATATGCTGAAGGAGATTGAAGGTTCGGGTCTTGTAAACATGTATGCGTAAACTTTTTGAAGTGTTTGAAAAGGGATTACTAATGAATGATGGTAATATAAAAAACAATAAAAAAATGTGATGTTAATGCCAACTAGTTTAATTATACTTTAAGTTTATGACAAGATATTTGCATTGCATTCGATCACAACGTAAAACAAAATGATCGAATTGCTTGGGATACGTAAAATGTAACGATACATTTTTCAGACATAATTCGTCCTTTTCCCATCAACCTAGAATTATTTATTTCTATCATACATTAAGTGCATAGCATAGTGAAAACTTACGATAATAGAAGAGATTGTGCTTATTAAATTGTGTAGTAATTTGCACTGTTGACAAGTTGCAACAGTTCCTTTCCATTACTCCTTTCTCACAGTGAACGTTGCTGTTCTTGCTCTTGCCAATAGTGTGGCACATGAACGAAAGGGTCGTAAGCACATTGTTAGGGGCTTCGGCGTATTCAAAAATGACAAAGCAAGCATCCTTTACTTCCAATTTGGAAAATGAAATTTTAGTGGACGTAGAAGAGTTTCAGCAGACAATTTGGCAAGGTAGTCAATGAACTTTAATATTAAAGAATATTTGTTATTTTAAGAAAGTCATGCTAAATCTTAACGTTCGAAACGTAAAGTAACTGGAAAAAAGTACAAGCGTTAAGAAATCTGCAACTTGTCTAAACTAATATTTATGTACCTGGTGCACCAGTTTGCTTTTTAAAATTGTTTGAGAGAAGTTTCAAAATGTAAAAAATTGTATGTTTCGATTTTTGTGGTAAATTTATTTTCTAATTAGTATTTAATTTTGTGCTTGAATTGTACGAAAGTTGTGTGAGAGCATTGTAAAATTGTGGAAGATGTAATTTTGTATTAAATCTGGAGGAACACAGAAGGGAGTCACTGACTATAAGGAAACCTTTATTCCCGATCTTTGCAAAGAATTCCCAAATATTATCTCCCTAATGGTATAACAATGTTCCTGACATCCTACATCGCAGTAAAATTTATATTATTTTGCGACTATGGAGAACACAATTTACTTTAGTTTCTTGAAACAGTGATTGAAATTACAAAATTGTGTAAATGTGCAATGCATTTAATGTAAATTTGGAATTAAGTTCTGAATTTAAATGTTCAATATTCACTTTTACACCAAACCCAAAAATCTGAACAAATCAAATGGAAACCATGAAAGTTAGTATTTTAAAGTACACGTAGTAGGATGGCAAATGAAATATTCCTTGAAGTATAAATTAAACGTAAATAAAATATATCACAATACGTTTGATATTTACGTTAAATGAAAACCAAAGTTAAATTGTCAAGTAAGATGCGAGAACGTAATTTTTGTCCTAAAAATTTCAAGCAAGTTACAAAATGTCGTAGTAAACGGGTAACTAGTAATAACGGGTACTATTCTGCGAGTAGAAATTATTCCGACACGCGTGGTACAAGTTATTTTATTCTGCGATAAAGAATGATTTTACCACGCGTGATAAATTGAATTTATTCTGCGAGTAGGAATGATTCCGCTACACCTGGTGAAAGTGATTTTATTCTGCGAGCAGGAATGATTGGCCACGCCTAGTAAAAATTATTTTATTCTGTTAGTAGGAATGGTTGCGACACACATGGTAAAAGTTATTTTATTCTGCAAGTAGAAATGATTGCGTCCCTTGTGGTAAAAGTGATTTTATTCTGCGAGTAGAAATGGCTGCGATACGAGGCCGGTAGGTCAAGAAGGGCAATCCCAAGAATAAACTAAGTGCCGTGGCGGCCCAGAGCTTTCTTTCACGGACATTGCAATCTTCAATTATGCGCGACCATTTTGCGGTTCTCTTGTCTTGTCCAGATTTACGGAATTGTCTGCTTAGAGCTCGCGCCCGCGCTCCGTCCGCGGGATCACCGTAGCGGTCGTGTAGTTTACAATATTTTTGGAGCTCCTGCAGCGACCTTCACTACTCATTTGTGAACTCGCGTCAATATTCCGGTTAGCAGATCATTTTGGTGTTAGAAGGCATGACATTCGAATCGCAGCGGTTATGAGAGTCACCGCGATATCGATTTCGTCCTCGAAATATAGCGGCTTCCGCTCAAGAAATGTGGTTATGTGCACTGTGAAACAGGCCCAGTTGATATTACAGGAAACCTCGAATTTGTTTCTGTGAGCTGGGGAGAAAGACGAAACCACGAATGTTACCGACCTGTAATCGGAAACCAGAAAGGAGATCGACTGCGGGGCTTTGTAATCGATCCCTTTCAAGATCGCAAGGTCGATAAATTCCGGATATTCAATCGAGTAGATGGCTGGGACGCATACGTGTACTACACGCGCAAGTTTTCTTAATGTTCCACAGCGGGGGTTGCGGGGGGAGCAGGGATCTGGCTACGTCAAGGACGTACCAACTGTGGACATGAATTTAACTCGCCAAAGCATGCCACCAGAAATGCTATGATTGTTTGAAAGTACGAAGTGGTCGTTGCCAGCAATGTAAATAGACACGCGGCGTTCCGAGTCGAACCTAAGTATCTCAACTTAACCGGGATATTCAGCGCTGGTTGAGGACTAGGCTGCTCGCGTATCAAGAAAAGTTGCGCGAGTAATATGTCACGTCCTCGTCGCAATGTAGTTGGTGGCATTTCGGTTTGCACCGAGGCAGTCCCGTTTCATTTTTGTTTTGTCTGGGAAAACACCATTGCGATTCCTGTCTCTTACGATTTTTACAATTAGCAGCCGTGTTTTTCCTATGATTTGGGGTCCTACTGTGACACCTATCAATGTCGTAAAGACCCAAATTTACACTTATTTGTTTTTCCATATCAATTGCTAGTTGATTTGGATTCCCGTTGTCTTTCTCTTTGACTCAGAAGAGACGTAAGGAATTCCGCCGCGTGTTCATGTTGTTTTGATCTGCTCCCTTGACAAGCTCCGCTTTCAGATTTTTATATCCTTTTGTCGATCTTCAGTTTCCCAGCGAAAATTATTTATAAGTTCTGTGGCAAAATCTTGCTCTCTTCCAACCACTTGGCGATCATTCCAGTGTACACCAATGCCAAGGATTCGTAGAGAGCAAAGCATTTAAGCACAGCCTGAACGATTCTATTAATATCAGTCTGTAAATTGGACGGGTAATATTTTCTAGCCACTTCCACAGCTTCTTGTCTTCAAACAAAAATACTTATAACAGCCTAATTGAATTGTTTGAAATTTGTAAAACATCGTAATCATAATTGAATAGAAGAAAATATTCCGATAAAATGAGCGACTTTTTTTTCAGCTGTTCCTCCAAATAATTCAAAATTTTGGTGTGGTGTTGGTGGATAAAATAAGTCATGCTCTATAATGAGAGGATTTAGTAGAAAGAAGACAAAGTTTTACTTAATTTTATTAGATTAAAATATTCGTAATTGGAAATCCTTATGTGCTTTTCTTATGAGGCATAAGATAAAATGAGTGAAAGCAGAGAACCTAAACGTTTTCATGTCTGTCTTGTTCAGAATCTAAGTATTGTGTGCTTTAGAAGGGGCGTAACAACGTACTTGTAGATATAATTAATTCAAAAGCTTCCGAAATGTTTTTTGTGGAGAGTAGCATAGTATAATGGTTTTAGGGGAAGGAATGAAATTCAATAATTTTAGGATATATTTGTTTAAAACGGCATATATTTCCCAACCAAGCGCATCCAAGTACATTTTATGAATTAGGGACTTCGGTCACGGTGGTCGACTTAACGACTGATCTCACTATCCACCTCCCGTAGGTCAAACTGAATGAACTTTTCATTCATTTGTTTATTCCCCATTTCTTTCACTCCAGGATGCTGTATGAGTTTGTTGAAATATAGCCTGGGAAGCAGAACAATGTTAATGTACGACAGAATTTAAAAAATAGCAATTATTAATTTTACAAAATTGATGTCCTATCCCACTGTTCTCAGTTGTGCGGTTCAAAATTGGTATTAATAATTGGTAAATTTATGCTGAAAGCGCTTCATTGGCACCCGTTTTCTAATTGTTTATAGTTGAGTACAACTTTACCTATTTTGTTTCAAAATTAGTACATAATTAGAAGAATATTAAAGGCTAATTAAGTTAGAATTTCTGAGAAAAGGGGTGCGGTGGCGTATGCTTTTGTATGGAGCCAATCCCAATTTTTCGCGTTTGTAGAGTGTAATAACAAGTTGTAATAACGTTGTAATAACAAGTGTAATAACGAGTGTAATAACAAGTTGAGGGACAAGATAAAATATTGATATTATTACATATAAAAGTTAATTATAATGTTGGATTGCATTATAAATTTTAACTCCGAAATTTGATGCAAAACAGTCTTAAAATATTCGCGAATTTAGACGGAATGTACTTCATTAGCCCTCGCTTTTCAAATGTTTATAGAGTAGTACAATATTATTTTGTTACAAAATAAGTACAAAGTTTGTAGAATAATAGAGGCTAGTTAAATTGGAATTTCTGAGAATAGGGATGCGGTGGTGGACACTTGTGTTTAGAGCAGCTCCCAATATTTCGGAGATGTAGAGATTAATAACCCTGATGAGATACCAGATAAAATTTTATAATTAATACTTGTAAAAGTTCACTTTCGTATTAAACTGCCTATTCCGTCTATCTCATTAATTTTTACATCTTCATTTTCAAATGTTTGTGCCTATCCATCTCCATTTTGTTCTTTGTCGTTATCTTGAAAGTTTTCATTTCTATTCATCAAAATGTATGTTATTTTCTGGAATTAGCCTTGAACATTGCAAAACACACGGATTTAAGTTAATAAATAGAAACTGAACCCAAAAATAATATTTCGTAAAAGACTCATAAGGGATCAATAATATAATTTATTTAATTCCAACACTCACAATGACGCTAGAACGAGTGTATTGTTATTTGTAACACACCTTTGAACACAAAATAATAAACCCGGTAAACACACTAAATGTAATAATGGAGCTTAAGGCATGTGAAAATCTAATAAACTGTGAGGATACACTACAATTATGAACAATTCGTTAAAATCTAGCAAAAAATAGATAGAACACATGCAAAGAATTCACAGCACTACGCTCCCGAAGAAAATTATGGAATGGCCAGTAGCAGGTCGATGAAGGAAAGAGCAAGAGCTCGGTGGATGGATGGCATGTGCTTGGATCCGTGATGGATCTCCGGGAGCTTAATGAAAGAGAATGGAGAGTGTCTGGAATGGACATGAAAAAGGGAAACGATATAGTCCTGAAAGCCAAGACCCAAAAAAGGTTGTAGTGCTAATGGAAAAAGAAGGCACATGTCTGAATTTATTGTAATATGACTAATGTGTATCACAGGTAAAACCACGAGAGGAATTTGTCGATAAATCGGTATTTAATATGACTATTCCACGAATGAAATTACTTCTAACAGAGTTCCATAGTGCGCCAAATATTGTAAATAACTGAAAGCAGGTTAAAATCAAAGAGATTATGTTGTAGTACATACGCGGTTTATTGCACTCAACACAGCTGTATCCTAAGATAGATGAGTCGCAGCTTATTATTGGCCAGTAAGGAGGGACGGTAAGAAAAATCGGATTGAATTAGCGGTAAATATTTGGGATACACCTCCCTGATTGGGGCATTTTATATGCATAGTGAAACATTATTGGTTTTAAATTCACGAGTCACTGTAACGGTTGGTAATTTTGGAAAGTAGTACACCATGCCTGGAACTCCACAATTAAATTGCAGAAGTGCTGCTGTCAGTGAGTTAAGGAACTTCTGATGGTCTTCAGCGGGCAGTGATGTACGCCGGGCAAGGAATTCATTTGAGAATTTCCAAAGCACGAGTGGTATTTAATAGGTCTATTCCACGAGTGAAATTATGTCCAACAAAGTTCCAAAATGCGCCAAATATTGAAAATAACTGAAAACGTATGTCAAAATAACAGATTGTTTTAGTACATACCCTGTTTATTACACATCAACATAGCGATCGATGTATAACACCTCCTAAGATAGTTGAGCCATAGTTTATGATTGGCCTGTAGATAGAAACGGTAAGAAAAATTGGACAAAAAAGTGATAAACTTTTTGAGACGTCGTACGCGATGGGGCCGCGCCTGTGAGTGGGGGGTGAGCGGCGGGGGCGGGGGGGACGAGCGAGCGCGTGGGCGGTGAAAGTCGAAGGGGAGCGGCAGCGTAAGATGAGAAAGTCTTCTGGGGGCGGAGGTGGGGGTGGAAATGGACGTTGCAACGAAGTCGGCGGTGTGGCTGACAGGAAGAGAGACTCAAAAAGAGATATTGGGAAAAAGGAGGAGGGCCACGAGAGGAGAAATATGTGGTCAAATGTCGTAATGCGTGATGCCAAAGGGAGTCCTCTCTCTTCTTCTGTATTCTCCTCTTCTTATCTTGACCCACTTATGATTTTTACTTATTTCCTTCTTATCGGGAGAGGTAGCTCAAGGCATCAACCGATATCACTGCAAAGTCTCTGACCGGGAGGTCTTAAGTTTAAGTTCCGATGGTAGCAAGATTTTCGACATCAACTAGATACAATAGCTGGATCGAGTTCAGTCGCTATCTGGAGGAGAATTCCAGCGGCCGGATGCTCTCATTGGTAGTTTTTCGTGGTTTCTCCAATCTACGTCTGCCGAATGCTGGAGCAGTACCCTAACAAACAGGCAACGGACCGCACGGGATCTTAGGGCCCCTTACCACGGTATGGGGGTACCACGAATGGTAGCCTTCCCACTGCTCCACGACCGCAGATCAGAGCTGCTGTTTATACCTGCTGCGGTCCCTTTATCCGTCGTCGCCGGAGGGTAGGCGAAGAGCCCTGCTGATTGACGTACGCGCGCTGACGTGGCGGCGTGGGAAGGCGCCCTTATCTTCCTCTTTCTTCTTACCCCCTTACTTCACACACACGGCTACTACACTATTTCACATAACGGGAGTCCGGTCGAAAGCTTAGTGCTTGTCCCGGCTGAGGCGGTGGCCCTCGGGAGATACCTGATCGGAGAAACCCCGCTATCCGACAGGTAGATTGGAGCGGGATCTCACCATCTAGGAGGATAAAATTATCGCCACCTCCATAGAAAAAATGTACTACACTTACTGCAATAATGACTTTAACCGTTCACGCACCCAGAATCACTAATCAATCATTTTTCTTTCCTTCTTTTTCTTTCTTTTTTATTTCCTTCTTTCATTCTTTCTGTATCTTTGTCTTTTCTTTTTTACTTTATTCTTACTTTTTCTGTCCTCTGTGTTATTCTAGCTATTTCTTCTTGTGCTTCACTGTCTTACTATTTTCTTCTCTTTCTCATGTTTTCTCTTTCACTACCTTTCTCTCACATACTACCGGTCTATCTACAAATTTTCAATTTACTAAGATCAGTAGAACAAGTTCTCGAGGAAATGTAAGAAAAGTCAGACAGGTAAGAATATCTGTAAGAGATAATTCTCTGAGGCAGTTTTCAGAAATATTGAATTTCAATAGCGCCAAGTAGTACTTGTATATTCGGTGGATGAACGCGTGCCAGATTTCACTGCAAATTTATCACACAGTGCAAATGTGGTGGAACCGATCTTAAAGACTAAATGACATGAATATGATAAGGATAAAGGCGAGGTTTGGCTTTTTGGAAATTCCTAATATTATATTTCGTTGACGAGTAGCCATCTTTAAGGACGAAATAATCTAAACCGACTGACGTGGCTCAGAGGCAGCATTGATGATGCATCTCCAGCGTCACTGGTCGGAAGGTTCGACACTAACCACATAGCTAAATATGTATGTATGTATGAATGTATGTACTTGGCGTGATAGCCCGTGAACGGGCTCAGACATACCGGCGACGTCCCTGCCTCGCGGCTGTGGGTTAAGGCGGTACGTGTGGTTAGAACGTAGACATCTCTACATCGTTTTCCGGTCTTCTCAATTTGAGAAGTGAATTTTCTCATCGTCTCACAGCAACATATTTATTGCGTATTGGACATTGCAAGGAAATCGCACACTATAGTCTTGGCTCGACAGGGAATCGAAATCGCGTAGTGGAAAGCGAGAACGCTGACGAAGTGGTAGCCACGAGCACAACCACATAGCTATGTCGTAGTAATTCTCCCGACCGTAGAAATGTAGTCTTCAATGATCGCTAGTTTCTACTATCAATTTCAGGTTCCGTAACAAACTGGCCACGGACCGCGCGCAATCTTTCCTTTCTGATCTGATCTTATTCCTTTCTCAACTCTTAAACACCCACTTACGCTCGCATGCACCACACTAGCGCACACGTGAGGAGAGTCCAACCGGAAATTTAAAGCATTCCCCTGTTGTAGCGGGGGAGACACCTTGATCGGAAAATTCTCATATGTCAATGTAAAAATTGGTGCCGGATTTCACATTTCAGTTCAGAAGGAACGCCGACACCCTCGAAATATAACATGCACTACAATTACGAGGCAAAAGATCACACTTAAAAAAATGGTAATTGTAACAATACTGACTTTTTTAAACACTTTTAGGACAATCTTGAATGTGAGGAATCCCCAAATACTTTTTTATATTACGGACTCTACTGTGTTTGCCTGATGATGGGGACAGCCAATCCCCCAAACTGTAGCAAACCATGATGAGACCGGAAAAATAAAGAAAGTTTATACAGTTGTCTGTCTATAAAATGATTTGGGGACTCCTCACTTTCAAGATTAACTTATATTACCACATTATTGCCTGAAAACACAATTCTATAAACACAGTCAGTAAAATTATTTGAAGATTCGTATCTTTCAAGATTAACTCAAATGTCCATACTTTTGCTTGGAAACACACAATAATCCACCAATAAATATCATCTGTCATATTCCCCTTGTCTGAGGCACTACAAGACAGCGACCCTCCGAGCGAAGAGTCGCGGCGAGCGGGGCGGGGCGGGGGGATGTGGGGGTGGGGCGCTTCGCGTCGCGGGGGCGTGGGCGGGCGGCGCGTCGGGGCGGGTCGCGTCGGTGGTGCGGCGCCGTGGCGTCGCGGCGCCGCCGGCGCCAGCGCGGCGCGGCGCGTGGTCCCTGGCCGGGCCTTGTCTATATGCAGTAAGTTAAAATCCCGCCGGCCCGGTCAATTACTACGGTGCTGCCTGCACCCAACGCTGCTGCTGCAGCGCGCCGCCGGTGACGGGAACTGCGCCTGGCCCGCCCCCCGCATCCGTCCCGCCCGCCCTTTCCACCCCACTCCAACCCCCGCCCCGCTCCGCCCACGCTCCGCCCCTTCCCCACCCCCTTCCCCTTTCCCTGTTCCCTTCCCCTCCCCCGGTACCCCCCCCCCTTCCCTTTCCCTTTCCCTTTCCGTGCGCGTGGCCTCCCCCTTCCCCTCCCCCTCCCCCTCTCCCCTCCCTCCCCTTCTTCGCCTCCCCCTCCCCCTCCCCCTTCGCCTCCCCCTTCGCCCTCCCCTTCGCCTCCCCCTTTTCGCCGTCCCCCTCCCCCCTCCCCCTTCCCCGCCCCCGCCCCGCTCGCCCCAGTTCCTGACGACCCTTAATCCGCTCCCCTGAGAATGCGCCCTCATGTTCGCTGGTTCGAGTCTGTCTCACGAGTCTCCGGACCGCAAATAACTTGTTCCGTAACTGCTAGGCCTCCTTTGACAACAAAATTTGCTGCTGTTCATTAAAATTGGGTTAGAAGGGTTTAAAATATAAAGATAATTCCAATACCCTCGCACATTGTTTAGCTAATGTGAAAAGGAACGACTTGTTTTCTACATCTAAGATATTTTAGCAGCTTCTTTGGAAAATAAATTTCGAAGTATCTGTGGTTACATAATATTGAGAGCAAAGACAGTACATTTTTGTTTCTCATTTAATGTATATCGTTACAATTTTTAATTAAAAATATAAATATTTGTAATCACATAAATTACTCTGCCTTTGTATAATTTTGTTCGAAAGGTTGTTGTAAATTGTGATGTTAATATTAGCAATAATTAACGATAGTAATAGCTCATAATAATTAAATTTAATAAATCAAAATCAAATTCTTATATGAATAATTTTATTTGATGAGTAAAATGGAAATAAACTGTGTAATTACTAATCAATTACTTCCAATTAAGTTCTAGATTTTAATTGCACAGAGAATTGATCTGTTATTAATATAATTAGTGATCGGTAATTATTTTAATAGTACCTTGTTATTACTAGTAGTATGCGTTCAGATAAACACACTGCTGAAGGTATTCGTTGAAAAAAGGTCTATGAGTCCTGTAACAAGCAGTGAAATTAATCATCTGATCATCTGATCATTTGCTTTAAACGACATCTCCCACAAACCCAAAGAATAGTGATCTAGAAAAGCAAATAGAAGGATTTATGTTTTCCATAATTTTGAGATGGTATAATTTTACATCAAAATTTTCCTTCTTTGTTTAAATTAAAAGTTATAAAGTAAAATGTGAATCATGTTTCGTTTTATTTCTTCTTGAATCTACGATATCCGTTACAATTTGATACTGTCAGAAGCACAAGTCGCTCAGAATTTCCGCTTTCTTTCAGGACACATTTCTATCTCCTTTCGGATATTGAACTTTGAATGAAGCCTCAGAATCTAGATCGTTGTAGATATTTATTAAGTATTTGCTCTCTTGTGTTGAAGATAGTTAAGTAATTCTGCGAACTACAATAATAGAATAATAATTAGAATGATGTCCAGTGCAATTTAATATACTTCTTATAACGTTGCTAGTATTTGAAGACAGATATATTAGTTACAAAATTCGTCGAGACAATACGTCTCCTTCCCATTGAAATACAGAAATATCTTATATTTTGTTAATTTCTTTGGTATTATTTCATCACTATAACCAGAACCAGAATATATTTAGGATCGGAAACATATCTATTTTGAAGTCTTAATTTAAGAATCCTCAACCCTATTTTTTCTATCCTTGAACAACATATATTTTCCAAAATACTAGTTAATTATTTGTACCTTGTAAATCAGGGAATTTCAAGCCAAGTTGTTTCTACTTGGTTTCTAACCTCTCCTCTTCAGAAACGTAACTTTGGATTTAATTTCTTGGACACTTTGCCAATCGCGTTATCGCTTGCGGACAAAGTTCACAGCGCATTAAACGCTATTCCAACGGCTAATCTGCCCCAGCAAATTTCCCACTCGCTAGCCGTGTTACTTGGTGTTATTAGATCGTTTCGGGAGGCAGATCCCTGAACTTAGAGCTTCCCTTGCGCACCAGGGCCCTCCCCATTAGGGCAAGGTAGTTTGTGCCCTCATAACGGGGTAAACGACGTGGGCGCGAGGGCCTTATCTGCTTGTACGTTTGCAGGGCCTCCATGGAAGTTAATGCCGCTGAAAGGAGAGGCTACCGTGCCACTGTCCTGGCAACGCAATCGTGTCTTGTGAGGGACAAGTGCGGAACGTCCCAAGATTGTAACCTAAAATGCTGTAGAATGTCTTGATAATTTTACTTTATTGAACTCTTTTTAGTGTATTTTTCTAAAGCTCAAGTATTTTTAAGCTGTCGCACTCTCATGGAGGGGAAAGGAGCCAATGATACATGTTAAATAAATATGGCTTTAACTAATGATCTATGCAAACGAGTCATTAAATATGCATGAATTGTCAACGTTGTAAATTGTAAATAAACGTCAACAAATAAAACTACATTTTATATTCTGGATAAATAAAAAATCTGTATAAGAAAACCTCAAGTCGGCTGGATACCATATTATATTTAGCCCACTGCCACCCCTATTCGCAGAAAAATCTATTGTGCGCCTCTGTTCTTATGTAATTTCCTTTCCATTTGGGTGTTACTCAAGGTCAATTCTGATCTCTAGGGAAAGAGGTACTATCCTTTCAAGGAGGTTGAATGTATTAATAGTTTAATAAATATTCCCTTACATTTCTCTCAGTTTTCTTTGTCCCATTGCATTGCAAAGAAAAAGAATGCGACAGGTTATTGGCTTACTTGCCGTAGAATATGCAGTCTAGGTTACCTCCAAAGAACGTCGATTGAAGAGGAATATAACTTAACACTCGTAAGGTTTTGGTCATTTTCACCATTCAACCACTTAAATCTCTGAACGATAAAGGAAATTTGCGAACTGTATTTTATCTAAAAATAGGATAAATAAATTACTTATTTCTTAGATTTTCCAGTGTTTATATTCACATTTCCTCTGCTCTGATAAGAATAGAATGCACGGGATGTGTGAGGTCAAAAGTTTAGTGGTAAAGTCTATACCCCTTTCCACAGACTTCGCCATATTCTTTCACTGGTCCACAACACTTACAATGGAAGAATGGTGGGGAAATAGTTTATAAAAACACGTTTTAAATGAAATAACCAAAAGTTGTAAAATTTTTCAGTTTTACCAAACCTACTGGATCGGACTTCAAGCTCGTCCCCCCATTTTTCAGTCTCTATAACACTCATTCCCTGGTTCATAAGTTGTACTTTGTAGCAATAAGTGGGTTCATAGGAAACGTTTGAAATACAAAAGGGCCAAAAAATTTAGTTTTACTTCTTCACTGTTCACGAATACTAAGGCTACGCCACATTTCATGAATACTCTGCTGGACTTCCAAACAATTATTACCTAAATGTGGTTGTGGTGTGGTTAATTTTCCCATGTCACCACTTATTCCATCTGAACATTATTGCACCCCTGAACATTGATCAATATCATTTACACCATATGATCAGCTCACCATTTATTCAGTGAAGGCAAAAATCAACCGACAATGGTCTGATCAAG
The DNA here is from genome assembly GCA_017312745.1 of Gryllus bimaculatus. Classification (NCBI taxonomy): domain Eukaryota; kingdom Metazoa; phylum Arthropoda; class Insecta; order Orthoptera; family Gryllidae; genus Gryllus; species Gryllus bimaculatus. The sequence continues at coordinate 4,355,950 of BOPP01000057.1, forward strand.
AAAGAGGAGGACAACCTCACCTAAACATACGACTGTCTCTCTCGTCATCATTGCCCGCTTGAAATGGAACCTCACAGAGGGCGAAGTGAAAAAAGAGATATGCAACCCGTGATACCGCCGTGAATGAGACTTTCCGGTTGCCTATGTACAGGAGAATATGGCAACTGCTCTCGTAGAAGAGGAAGTGGATTGTACTTATAACGCGGATTTTACTCGACTTGTGTAAGCTGTAATTAATATCGCTCTCTATTTTTATTAACAATACATATTACTTAGTATTTTTAATTTTTGTATACGTTGCTTTTGTCTTTGCGCTGAACTTTAAGCAATGTATATTTCTTTATTTCATTTTTCATAAAGGATTATTATGCCTAATGTATTTTCAAAATAATATTTATTTTAGCGCAGAGCAATACACAGGAATTTGTAGTTCCCCTCATCACAGATAATGATTATCCTTATTTGAGTCATTTAGGAAAACGAAAGAAAGAATCTCAATTTAATTGAAATTAGATAAATGATTGTAATGTTTCGTAGAAAGTACGTCTTTGAATAATTTTACTTAGCAGGAATATAGCTCCTTCCTTAGTACAACGTGCACTACAATTATGATATATCTGAGTAATTGATGCATCCAAAGCGCATAAATTATCATTCAAAATACTACGGCTTTATTAGCTGGCATACTTCGGTGCATCTCAACTAAATTACACATACTAGTAGTTCCACGAGGGCTCGCCTAGTTCTGAGTGATTGGTCAGCGTGCTTGCTTTCCACCACGCGCCCCCGGGTTCGAATCCCGGTCGAGCTAAGAATTTGGTGTGCGTTTTCCTCGCAATGCCCCAATGCCGCAATGCCCCTTTGTGGCGATGAGAAAATTCACTTATCAGGTTGAGAAGACTGGAATAGGGCGTGGGATTTCTACGTGCTAACCACACCTTAACCCATAGCCGCGAGGCAGGGACGATGCCAGTAGGCCTGAGCCCGTTCACGGGCTGTCGCGCCAAGTAGATACATACATACACACATGTATACATACATAGCTATGTGGTTAGTGTCGAACCTTCCGGTCAGTGACGCTGGAGATGCATTAGCAATGATGCCTCTGAGCCATTCCAGCCGGTTTAGATTTCTTGATGGGTACTCGTAAACGGAATATAATATTAGGAACTTCCAAAAAGCGGGTCACGTGCTGTCGCGCCTAGTACATACATACAGCAGTTGCACGGAGGTTGCGGCTAAGGGAGGTGGGAGGCGATCTGTCCTTCTTCGGCCCGCGGCCAGCGCGGCGCTTCGAGCCGCGAGGCTGCGCGGGCCGCCCGCAGTGCCAAGGGGGGGGGGATTTTCCGCGCGAGCCGTCTTCAAGACGCGTGTATCGATTAGTCGCCGCGACGTGTGCCACCTCGCGTTCCGCGCGACTCTCGTCTTTTTTATGACGTCGCGGAGATGTTCGACTGGTTCGTTGACCCGCCCCCTCTCGATTTCCTACGAAAAGGAAGTGGCGAAGGATAATCGTAAGCAGTTGGGTTACAATTGTGTCAAAATGATACACTATTTCTAATATTTTAGACAAATGTCGGTAGGATAGACCAAACTTCCATTCAAGCTTAATCAATCAAAAATCAACGCTTTCTATTAATTAGAACGTGGAAATAAATAATGAAGTCTTTGACTATTTTAAAAACAAATTTTATCTTGTTAAAATATTTTGTAACAATGGGCAAATAAATCCTAAAAAACTTTATGAAATGTCAGATGTATACAAACAATTTAGGGAATTTGTGGGATATTGGGCAACTAAAAAGTTTGAAAATAGTTTCAATGTTCTCTAGAAAGTATTTAAATCACTTTTTATTCCATTAGACCACGTTGTGAAACAAAGATGAACTCTCTAAGAAACCATATATTACGAATATGGTTTCTTGCAAATGATAAGAGTATAAAATGGTTGTATAATGTTATGAGCATCGTCCAATGTATATTTTTGTAAATAAATGACTAATGACTAATTCATGTCATCTAATGTTAACCACAATGCACATACTTTTTACAACATCTTTGCGGTAAAATATTTACGGACTTGTTTAATTTTCTTAGAATCTACAGCTTACCTTGTGAATTCGATTGCTAGGAATACGAAGTAGTCTAAAATTCTGTTTGCCATGTCCCCTCTACAAAACAATTTATTTGTAATCAAGGTATACAAGGTGATTATTGTCCGTTTGTGGCGTGATTGCTGTGGTTTGACTGTGGGGAGCGTAATTTCTATTTTATGACGCCTGCAGGAACATTAAAAGCACGTGCTCTCTCTCCCATATTCATTGATTGTGTTGTAAAGGGACAGCCCTCAACTAGATTAAAATCCTTATCCAATAATTTCCTAGCTTTATAATGAACTGTCGTCGAACACTCGCTACTTATTATGAATATACCTTCCATTCGGTTGGTACGTGGAATACTAGTATCATTTCGTCCCATATTGCAATGTGGAATAATTTGTTGGGTTCCGCACAAAATTATGCAGTGTAAAAATTTGGAAAGGATTCGGCGTAGGGCAGCTAAATTTCATTCAGGGACAAGAAAATGGCAGGATGGGATACACTCGAAAACAGGCGATCAATAGCAAGACTGCGCTTTCTATAAAGCTTATAGTAGTAATCTAGCTTGGAAAGAAATTAATCGGCGGCTAAGTATTCCTACATAAGTATACATATAAGTAAACATCATTAGGGAGGATCACAGGCACAAAATAAATTTAAGACCGCAGAGGACGGATGTCGGGATGTTAGTGTGTGTTTTCAGAAATCGAACGAATACAGAATGGAATAGATTGCTTGCAAAAACCTTGAACCCTTTCGTTGAAGCATTCAACAGTTTAGAAAATTAATTTAGGGCATTACTAAGTAAATGAGAGACTTAACTGAGAATAGTAGGTTATAGAGCGATGTGTAAGTGATATATTGTGAAGTGAGGTCTCGTGCAGTGTAGAACAGAGAAATAATGAAGTGATTAAAGGGTCATAGTGAATTGAAGTGAAGTGAAGGGAAGTGCAGTGCAGTGTGGTCTTAATTGAACGGAGTTAGATTATAGAAGTTTCTTTTTCTTAAGGTAATTAAGTAAATTAGACAGTTTTTATATCATTAATATTTTTAATTAATGCTATTTATTATTATTATTATTATTATTATTATTATTATTATTATTATTATTATTATTATTATTATTGTTGTTGTTGTTGTTGTTATCATTATTATTATTATCATTATTATATAATTTGCTTGTCAGCTATATTATCATATTTATGTAATTAGCTGCCAACAGGTTATGCTCATTTGCATTTTAAATAAATTTATCTAACATCACTCGCTCTCCCAAGAATATGGAACACTCAGTTACACACTCATGGTTCAATATCTGCACTCTATCCCTCTTGTAAATCATTTTCTAACGAACTTCGTTTACAAAAGATATAATGATAATATGAAATTATATTATGTTCATTATATTTTGTTTGAAAACGTCATTTCTAATACTAAATTGTATTGCAATGCCATATATTTCGGTCTACCGAAATTTTGGTGCAAGTGAAGCGAAAGAATATCTTTTTTAGTAATTTTGTCATATTCTTTGATCTACTTACATTATCAAACTCTATTTATCATTGAACGCTTTAAACTCTACAAAATTCAGTGAATAGGATTAGTTTTTGATCCTCATTTTTATGCGAACCATTCGTATAACATGTGCACCCTACGACTTAAGCATTCATTGTTTACATCCGAGAACAAAAGTTCACATTTCTATAGAGTTTTTTACGGACTCTGTGTTTCATTTACAAATACTGTAAATACTCTTTATTCCATGTATCACCTTTAAGCGAAATTTAGATTAAAAATTCTCAAATATTTAAAACTAAGAAATGATCTATAAAAATCGCGATTTCCCCAATATTGACCAGTTTCCACAGCAAATTTATCAATGTTTCGTTTTAAAGCTAGATAATGTATCATCAAAATACTATTGAATTTCGCAATATGATATAGGGAAAAATAGGGAGAAACCCTAGGGAGTTTTACTGTTAAGAAATTAATAACATACACTTGAATTCAGATGTTCAAATGTACAAATGTTTCACTCGTACATATCGATTCGGTTTTTAATTTTTACTTAACCAAATTAATCCTATCTATTAACTTTCTTCAGAACATACTTAATTGGCAAAATCTATTGACAGTTCACATCGTTACACTATCTTCTCAAGGCGATGTGAAATATTTGTGCAACCTAAATAACAACTTCGCAGAATGTTTTGGCAGTTTGAAGTTGCCAGATTGTTCACATCAGTTTTGGTGAGGACTAAATGTCAAAAGTTTTCTTCCATAACTTTTCTACGCAAGTTATCGACAGAGCTTTTATGCGAAATCTCTTTCTCATTTTGTTCTTGCTCCGCAGGAATTTATTTTTCACATGTTCAGTTGAATACTACGCTGAATGAGAAATTTAATTGACGATTTAGTAATGTCAAATAAGGCATAAACATACTGCAATTACGGACTGTAAATAGAGTGGCATGTGTTAACTTTCTTTCCTGCAGAGAGAGTTTTTCCTTGCTACGTTTTATTATAGATGTCGTATGAACAGAAAGATTACAAATTGATATTTTACTGATAAATATATTACAGCAGTATATTTAATTCTATTAATAAAACGAAGGTTAACCGGGCATATCGTTCTCCGTTCTATGAGCCGGACCGAAAATGGAGCATACTAACAATGTTTTATTGTTGCAAATGAGCATAATCTCTGTAGCTGTTTAGTACAACAATTCATCAACACAAATATAAAATATAAATACAAAATTTAAAAAAATCATAGGCGTAAAAATGTATCAATAGAATCCAGTATAAGAATTAAATATAACCATATAGAATACATATTTGAATACAAAGGGCGTATTAGGGTAAGTTTGTATTTGGCGACTACTATAAAAAATCTTTGACACCTTCAGAACGTGACCTGCAAATCACAAGTTCATAATTAATTGCCTACCAATCAGGAGGAGTGCCACATGTGTAACTTCGATATCTGAGATTCTCCATTGCAAGGTCAGTGACAAAATGTGATCATCTTCAATTCCTCCGTATGCGATAGAAGTTTGTAACATTTATAGCCAGACACATGTATGGTATAAAAATAGAATGCGTATTATAATACATATAGAAGGAGTGCAGTGTAATTGGTGGGAGGCGGAGTGGGAGGGGAGCGAGTCTCGTTCCCGATGCTGGAGGCCTCACGTGCAGCGGCGTGCGGGCGGCCAGGCGCGCCGCGTGCATTATGCAGGCCGGCCGCCGGCGCACTGCGGCGCAACGCTGCCGCCGCCGCTGGTATGACGGCGCTGGTGGAAGAGGCAACGGCCGCCGGTGCAGCTGAGGGGGAGAAAGAAACTGCGCCGGCGGTGCGGCGCGAGCCAGCCACATACAAGTGACACGAGGGTCTCGGTCAGGGTTGATTTTGAAACGAATATGTTTGATTGATTGTTTAGTAATTCCGGGCACGTCAATAGGGTCAAAAGTGTCACAAGTCCCGTAAGTGTAATGCATGATTTTTGGTCGGGAGGTGGCTGTGATTTCCCCCTCTGTATGGCGAGATCCGGCGCCGACCTACCGTCAGCTGGCGGAGTTTTCCCTAATCTGGTGTCTCCCACCAGCGGGGCTCCGCCCCAGCCGGGACAAGGTCTTAGCAAATGTGTGTCAGGGGTGAGGATAGCACAAGGAAGAGGAAGATGAGATCGCGCGTGGTCTATGGCCCGTTTGTTAGGGAACTGCTCCGGCATTTGCCTGGTGTTGATCGGAGAAACCACGGAAAACTACCGATTAGAGCAGCCGGCCACTAGAATTGTCCTCCAGACAGCGACAAGCTAGAGTCGGAAATCTAGCCAACGTCGGGACTGGAACCTAGGACCTTACGGTGAGAAGGTGCAGTGTCTGCAGTGACATCAGTTGATGCCCCGATCAGTCATCTCTCTTTGTCTGAAACGAGTATGGTATCTGACTTGAGGGATGCGCTCAGAAGGCAAAAACCTGCAAAGAAATTATAGATTACTAAATTCATAACAGTGTAATACAATGTGAATATTGAAAAATTTGTAGGTAGTTCCAAATGTCAGGATGTGAGGACTGGATGTAAGGAGAGGTATAAGAGGATCAGAGACGGTGTCGGCTTTTTAGCACCAATATACACCCTAGTCAAAAATGCTTCTTATTTGCCTAAATTGTTAAAATAGAATATATCTAGCTAATAAACACAACTAATTTTTCACATTGTATTATAGGACGAACTGCACAATGATACTCGTAGATTTATATATATATAGATTTTTTTGCTAAAAAGCAGTAAAAAACTGTATATGACATATGGGGGACATGATAATCTGCACACGTTTTCTTGAGTTCCAGAATCCCTTCCCATCATTTTAACTATAAGTAAATAAAAATAAATTTTAAGAAACGCGAGATTAGTAATACTTCATGAATATACTAGAATATACTAGAATTTCATGAATATACATGAATATTTGCCTACAGTCAATATTTGACCTCTTCTTAACATTTTAAGCACAACAAACAAACAGGTCACGGACCGTCCGCCTTTCCTTTCCTT
>BOPP01000057.1:4391969-4407980 GCA_017312745.1 Gryllus bimaculatus
AGAGCAGAACGGGCGCTATGCATAGTGATTTCAACGGCCAGCCTTTTCTAGAAATACCGCGGTATTCCCTATTTGTGACACTTCCATTCGGAATCTCAAAACAGGTGGGAGCGCGTATGGAAATCAGACAATAAATACATGCTTGTTAACCCCAATAATAATCTCCAAGCCAAAATATATTCGTAAAGGTAGTAATTTTAATGTTCCACAATAGTTTGCACTTAACAACAAAAGTTTTATACACCTCACAAAACATACTACTCGTATTTACCCTCTTGTAAATCACGGCCTTCTTCATCAACGGAAATTTGACGAAATGCATGTCGATGCACCGTTTTGAGTGATTTCAGCCACAGAGCATCATCTACGAAGCCAGATCACGCAGTATTCCATATTGGGGTCCCTATTTCACGTTTATTCCTCTATACGCCAGTAGCAACATTTTTAATGAGTACGTGTGCTATTTACAGATCGTAACAAACGCATGTCTGCTTTTAATTACTAGATTTGATTGTATTAATGTTTGGGAACGAGAAGCTCGTACCTTAAAGTGCACCTCCCACAACGGTAATGCGAACTCGGAGTCAAAATACTCCCTAACCCCGAGAATCGGCACTGCTATTGGGTTTTGAAGACCCGGAAAGGGCGGAGAACGAATCAGGTTGTGACGGTGGGCAGCCACAGATGGTAAGCGAGTGGGGGAAAGGGGGGACCGGGGTTGGCCCAGCGATGAGGTCGAGGTGGGGGGGCAAAGGTCAAAGGGCGGGCACAGGGCGCAGGGCTCGGCACGTGTGCCGCCCGCAACTCCCACACGCGCTGGCTGCAGCCCGCCTCCGCGCCACGCGCACCGACCGCTCCGCACCACGCGCCGCCGCTATAGCACTCCCCGAATTGGAAGGTCTACGAGGCGGCGGCGGCGGCACAGGGAAACCACGTGACTTGCGGTAGCAAATCCGGCCCTTCTTGCACCTCGAATGGCCGCACAATGCTGTCTACTCTTATTGAGTTTCCTCACGGAACAATTGTGTTGATCTTGAAGCAATTCTGTGATTTGTTTCATGGACTTTCACACACTGACCGTGGGATCAATTATGACGATTGGTCTTTTTTGACGAACATGCATCAGAATTGTATCATTTTTCACTCATTTCATTCGTGGACGAATTATTATATCATTATTGGTATATCAGCTTTTACTATGGTGTGATTTTGTAAATTTTCTTATTAGATTATTGGTGAATATTAACTGATTATATGTCAAGTTCTACAAGTTAATTGATACAGTCGTCCCTCGAATATCCTGACTTGAAGGAATCGTTATGTTCTTGTATTCTAAATCACAATAGAGATACCATACATTTTCTGTTTGTTATTTACACTTCGTAAGACAAAGCTTATTATTTTCTCGTTTCTTTGAGTTAAATTATTTTCTCTTAAAAATCTCTTTGAATGCAAATCTAGTGGCTTAAATATGAAATCTCGAAACATTAACATATCTGTTGAATTTTGAAATATCAAACTTAAATATTTCGAATCAGATGTAACGTTATACAACTTTGTATGATACAATGTGTCAGTTTATTGTCAGTGTACGTTTATTGAAAGCGAAGCATTTTTGGTATCTTCATCATACTAAATCATCTACATTTGAGAACCACAATGGAATTGCGTTTCCCTACCTCCAAATCTTTTCTCTGCAGAATGTCCATTGCCATGAATTTATTTCATTCATGCAAATTGCGTCGAGGAAAGAACAGGAATAGAAGATTGAAATCAGAAAACGCCATTTATGGATCCGCCGAGAAAGATAAAATCCCCCACTAAAAGCTTCAATCAACCAGACGGCATCAAATCTATTGAGCTCCAGAATTTACAATTGCATACGACCAAGCCGCTTAACGTCGCGGAGTCAGCCAATACAAAACTCCCGAAACAGCCGTCGACGCCGGCAAAACAGACATTCGCCGCTAAGCCGCTCAGCCACGTGACAACTGTAGCGACGTCGCATGTGGCGTGGAGTATAGCGAACGCGGATCCTCTTCGCCAATTGGCGGCGCGCGGGGCGGGGAGGGGGTGAGGTGAGGTGTGGTGAGGGGAGAGGGGAGGGGCGGCGCTCGCGGGCTTTTACGAGCCGCTAGAGGGCGTTTCGCGGCCGCGTTTGCTCCATGCCGTCCGACTCTTGTTTTAATCTAATATTGATTTTTCGCGCCCGTCCCTCCGCTGGCGGGGGCGGCGTCAGCGGGGGTGGAATCACAAGGGGGTGGGGAGGCGGGCGACGACTGAATCAGAAGGAATGACGTGGTAGGAGTAAATGGCAGTTATGTGGGCAGCGAAGGCGGTAGGGGAGGCGAAGAGAAGGGAGATGTCATGCTAGCGAGGGTCTATCCGACAGGCGCGTGCACGGTTAGGGTTTCGGGTGCTGCGTGAACATCAGGGAAGCGAAGACGTCGTGGGTGAATGGGTTGTAATGGGATTTCATCGCCTTAGACGCTGAATTAATCGTTCATTTAGAGTTTGAGGGCTCGTCAACGGCAATGGACATTAGTTCATTATGAGTTACATCCTGAGAGATGGTGCTGTTTCGTCCCCGCTAGTATGTGATATTAGGCGCCGACCTACAACATTTCGACTTGACAAGTTTTTTTGTTTTTGTTTTTCACGAACCTGCCCCAAAGAGGCATTGCCACAGCCGGAGCACGCTCTATATTTGCGAATGGTCTCTTGACATTTATGTCAGTACAGTACGAGTGTCGGTAAGTGCGGGAAGCGCTGGGGAAACTGTACGGATGGAGAAGGAAAAGTCGCGCACGATTCACTGCCTATTTGTTGACATACTGCTCTGACATTCGTCTAATACACGAGGCTGTGCAGAAGATGACGGCAGCAGATGACGACAGCAGATGGATCGCCAGGAATAGCGAGGTAGTGGCAACCGACAATAGTAGTTAAAGATGTTGTCATTGCCAACAATGTAGGGCCATCAAATGATGTCACTGCCAGTGCCCGGAAGATCCTAGATTTCGAGTCCCACGTACTGTGGCCGTGGGGGGTCTGGTCTGCTAGATTTGTGCGACACTCTGAAGGCCCAGAAGATTTTTAGGCGGGCCCGGGCTGCTTCAGCTTGAGTCCTCGGGATTGTGTTTCCGTGGTTTCTCCTATCAAACACCTGCGCGAATGCCACGAGGTGCAGTTCGCCCTAAACGGAAACACAACGAGTCAGGTTCGTGCCGAGCCCGCTGGCGGCGATCCTCCACCTCCTCTTTCCTTGTGCTATCGCTCACCCCTTAAACACTCTCGCCGCTGACTTCCACAAGGAAATGCCGAGGTAACACTACCACCACATGCCGGGGGAGCCGCAGATCTGTCCTCAATCGGGAGCCTTTATGAGGCATGGTCCTGCCTGGGGTGGTATACCCCCCATCTGTGGTAGGGAAAATGCCAGCCAGCTAAGCAGTCGGAAGTCTCCTCGCTCATCCAGCTCGGCGAGACAATGTATTACCGCCACCTCCAATTTGGCTAAAACGCGATGAACATGTACAGCGCTTACCGCGCCCTAGAGGACCATATTCCAGTTGCTCGCTATCCCGTGAGTCACCGGAATCAATACATAAGATCTATCACGTCGCAAAACTTAGAAGCCCAATGTTCCCTGAGAGTGCGTCACCATGCTTTCGTGTGTAAACTGTTTACGCTTACGAGAGTAATCCGTCACGGTTGTTTGGTATATTACCATTACGGTGTGAGTAATCCAACTGAGCAGCAGGAACAAACACGAGCGTTCTGTATCTCACTTGGCTTCTGAAACTGGGAAACCGCTTAAATATGTGGATGGAACGCTGCGCCCCAGCTTCAAGTCTCGGACTTTGGTCCATATGATTAGTCCAATCATAGGCTAGCAACAAATGTTTCAGACGCCGTATATCCCTGAACAGAGTGGGGTCAGGACTACCTGTTCGAGATCGTGGCTGTGAAGATTTATATTCAAGTGATTTCCAGTGGTTATTCCGACGAGAATATCCACTACGTCAGTCAGTTAAGCGATTTAGGCAGTAATTCGTGTGCAATGCGCTATACTTTATTAAGAAGTGGTGATGTAAAGTCTCTACGAGATTTTTCATAACGAAGATAATTTAGAATAATTCAACATGGTGTGCCCTAACTGATATTATGTGCGTACGACTATCATCGTTCGTTCGGTTCTTACGGCTACAGTTTACTTTTTTGACTATAATAATCACATAAGATTGAAATAACTTATGATATATCATAATGATAGATAGAATTTAATCTCTGTAATAAGTAGTTAAAAGGGAATTAGTTGAAATTGACGTGGATAATATCAATGAATATTTTAATAATTAATAACAAATGATTAACTATTACTATAACGTGGATGTTCTATTATATAATAATGATGATAGATGAAATAAATTTAATATGAATAAGTAATTTTATATGCACTTGTAACTTTATATGAAATGTGTTGACGATAAGATTTAAATTAAAAGAATAAAACATACTATAGTAGTTTTGTAAGGTAATAAATATATCTTCTTCCCATTTAAATTGTCGTTATATTTACCACTCACAAAGTAATGTAATACAATATATAACATCAATTAAATCCAATTCTGTACATCATATAATGTAACTTAATAAATAGACAGGCAATACTAATAAAATTCAATAAATTCAAGGGCAAACCATAAATAGCACTTCATTGACATGATTGATCGGAGAAAACTAGTATAGTGATTTAATGGAAGAGTATATTAAAAATGAGACGAGGACCATATAGCCAAATAATGTTAGGTTGCACCATAGGGCAGACATCTGCTCTTCCGTGGAAGGGATACGAAAATTATGGCTAGATAAGAAGAAATCCTAACACAAATCGGACAAATGTGCTCAGGGTCTGAAGGAATTACAACTGTGTTAGGGCGCAAAATGGTTTAGATAAACATTTTAATAAGACGGGATTGTATAAACAGAAGGATCCCAAGACCTGATGGAAAATAGCACATATAAAATACGTCTGGCATAAATGGACGAGACAGAACATCACATGAGAGACGAGAGACCATACCCGAGATGCAGTACGACCTGTAAGCGATTGAGCTCAATAGATCCCAATTAGCAAAAAACTATGGATGCTCAGGAATCAGGCATGGTCAGAGTAAAGAAACGCAGGACTGAGGGAGCGAACGCATGTTAATACAGAATACCCTCGGAAGTTATAGAATGACGTACTAACTCTCGAATATAGTACGCCAATCTCCCGATCCTCCGTTGTGGGAACCTAGTTGTACACTACTTATCACCGACGAAAAGTGGATCTCGAATTGCCACAGTCATAGCCGTAGAATTTGGGGGAAAAATGGTCCCTTTCAAGTAGGAGAGAACACAATAGTGGCGATGTTCGGATAGAATGCAAAGTTTTACATTGTAGCATACATCCAGTTCTATTAATAGTTCGGTCTACAGACCGCCACTCCTTGGCGTGTGAGGTTATTTAGTGGGATAACGTACTAAATCGGAGTACATGTTGAAGTCGTGTTAATGCCATCGTGCTGTGGATGTAGTTACATGTAAGGGTTATTTGTTGTTTTTAAATACAAACGAGGATTGCGGTACCTAAGGTATTGATATCTTCCCTGACGTAAATGTACTTTTTTCTATTAATTGATAAATTACACTGCAAGCATTCTGTTTCTTGTGCCACTCTCACATCTTAAAAATATAGTTACTACTCTAAATGTTAATGTAAATTCAGTGGTTAGGGACGAAGAGGCAGGCCCTCACCTTATTCCGGACACTAAAAGGAAAATGTCACCTACGGCCCAAGTTAGTAACATAAAATAGTTTTTACATCTCACTTCAATTCATTTATATTATTAATATTTATTCATATAATTTATAATTTAGTAAATTCAATCTCAGGTTATTATTTATTATGCTCTATCAATTATTACGGGTACTTATTTATATATTTATTGATTTATTATCTATTCTTATTATTCATTAATTATTATTATTTATTATTATCATCATTATTATTATCATTTATTATTATTATTATTATTTATCATTAATTATTATTATTATTATTATCATTACTATATTATTATTATTATTATTACTTATTAATCAAAAATGTATAACTATAAGAAACGCATGGTTACATATTTTATCAACTCCATGTTTAATTTTCTAAAATAATTTCTCGTTGTGACATAGACTCTCATTATTTATCATTTACAATTGTTGTTTTGCAGGATTCAGAAGAGACTATCGAAACTAAAATTCTCCTTTTGAAGAAAGCGCCGCACTACATCGACAATACACAACGAATTAACAAACCATAATCGAATAGATGACGTTAGAATTGACGCGGACCGGAAAACTCCATGTAATATAAACATCACGCACCCAATCCTTCGGCAACGACACGGTGTTCGCGAGGCTACGTTCGCAGCTTAGTTTACGTTCGTGACCAGACGAAAGAGAACTGAGGTGCGCCACCAGCGTTATTAAGCGGCAGTTTTAGAAGCAGGGGGAGAATTACAGAACGCACCATGTTTTTTCGCGTTCCCTTGCCTGTTTGTTCTGTGCTCGTGTTGATATTGCACCGTTTGTTTACCAACAACTGACGGATCCTCGATGAATCTGTAACAGTTAACACAGATGCTGGATGACGCCCACTCGGGATATACTGAGTGGCTTACTTTTTGATAGATGATATGGATTCATTTGGTGAATCGGATGCGTTCAACTGATATGGTCATTAGGCGTTGTAAGATGTAGAGCATGATGTCATGTTCTTTGGTTGGGATTACTCAGCTAAGAGGTAATAATTGATCCTCACGCTGTTGTGTGGCGTCTGAGGTTAGTTACCAAGACATGCTATAGCGGTGCGTTATCCCCTACCCTACGAGGGGCTTAACCCCTCCTATGGGCAGGGACAATCGCATCTAAGCTCCCTCGTACTCTCAGTTCATTTCTACTTCGGTGCAGACATGAGATAGCTGTGGTATTGCGTAAGTTACAGGACAATTTCTTGTGATATGTCGTTATAAAGGATGGTGAGGATAGCCACAAGGCAACAGGAAGGTGAAGATCGCGGCGCGGTGCATGCGCGTTTGTTAGGGAACTGCCGGGGCATTCGGCAGGTGTGATCGGAGAGAAAACCATCCTGTGGAAAAACTACGATCAGCAGCAGTCCGCCGCTAGAATTTCTCGCGTTCAGGTTTAGAGTGTGCGAAAATCACGTTTGCACTTATATTCCGGCTGCGGACTCGAAAATTCTAGAGATCTACGGCGACGTGCCAGTGACCATCATTTGATTCCCTGAGCCACGTTCTCCCGACTGTTATTTTGTTTTTTTTTTTTTTTTTAGTTTGTTTCAATGGTGGCTGTGTGCTCCGTACAGACAAATGAGGCGGTTGTAGCTTCATCGAATCACGGAATGTTAATTTTAGAAGATTCAAAAGCACCTTATAATGTAAGGAATAATTTAACGGCCATTTTCGTATACAACTTGCACTTAAAACTAAATGCTAATAAATGTTTACATATTCAATATATTAACTGCCATAAATTTATACATAGTGATCCCTTGTACAGGTAATCATCACTCACTCACAATGAACATGATTCTACCTTCAATTTTTCAATTGGCAGATTTGTAGTTTTTGTATTAGATCACGGATTCTACATTTGATCGATTGGTGAGGAAATAACATCCCTATGTGAAATAGACGGCGAGCTGTCTCGTTCCAATTGTTCGGCAATAGACTTCACACAATAACAAAAAACCGAACTAACAGGAATCTTACATTTCATAAATGAATTAATAAATTCGTGCCAAACATAATAAAAAAATGAATAAAAAACAATCAAGATATGACCACAGAACTTGATGTACATTCAAGAACACGCGAATTCTCAAATTGAAGATGCGGGTAGCTTTGAGACTGAAGGGAGAAAGATTAAAGTGTAATATCCCCTGGAGTCTTTTCTAGAGTGGCGGGGCTGCCCCACTGGGCTCTGCGAACGGACCTCTTCATAACCCTTCCGCTCATGCGGAGCCAGCCGCTCTGCAGTGCAAGGCGGGATCTCTATGTTATGGAACTGCAGCGGCGAAACAAACCACGGCCCAATGTTTAGATTTATTCCAGTCAAAAAACAGTAAAAACTGTATTGACGTAGGGAGAGAAGATAAATACAATAAATGAAACCAGAGTTTAATATCGCTATAATATTTGTACTTTATATGTACTGAAAAGGCGTAACTGAATTACTCTCAGTCATCTTCACCTCCAGAAACTTCGTTGTTCCACGCTTACCAAATGTCGCGTGACAGTTATGAGACCGGGGGAGGTTCATCATGTTTCAGACTGACAAACGGTGAATAAAACTCGGTGGAGATTGGGGCGAGAATTAGAGGATATATCGGAGCCCGCATCTACTTCGACCTCTCAAAGTTTTGCAAAGGGCACAGCGTTTCAAATAATCGCAATAAAGCAAGGATGTGTCCATTTACTTTGCAAGAGAGCAACCGAAATATATTTATTTGAGATAAATTTCTAATCTTGATTCAGTATTATGTACGTAAGATCAGTTTATTTTTCAAAAGAGGGATTATTAAATATTCTCCCAAAAAGGAACAGTAGGATAGTGCCATTCCATGGTGCAAGCCCAATAAAATGTGTCATTTAATATGAATTACAAAAATTTAGTTACATTTGGTATGTCAAATAAAACTACATATCTTCATAACATTAGCAGGTTCATTAAAACTATAATATTTCTTAGATACACAAGAAAATGTTCTGGAAGGAATTTTTGATTTTTGCCGAGTTAGTTTTTACCTATAGTTACATGCGCACGTTTTCATAGAGTTCCAGAATGCCTTCCGTACATTTTAACTCTACAATAGTGTTAAAGATTTAAGTAAACAGTTTGAATCATAACTGTAAAATAAAAATAAATTTTTTAAAAATCGCTCAAGACATACACTGAATACTAGAAAACAAGTTAGTCCTTTCGATTTCTGCGCTTATCAGATAAAAATTCCTGTGAGTGCACAAATTTAGACATCTGTCTGACCGCATATGTACAAGATTTATGATTTTTCTTGCAGATTCTCATAATCTAAGTAAGTTAACTTCGCTCCTAATCCTCATTAAACAATTTTTGAACACATGTCATCTTAGAGGGCCCAACTAAGAGAACGACCTCCCACTTTCCTAGCAGCTAAATACGCTGAACCCCGCGAATATCATGATGTTGACCGCCTACAAAAATTTAAGTCATCCATGAAGCCAAAAACATAGGGTCATCTTCATCTGATATCAATTTGACTCAATGCGCGCCCTCGCGGTAATATGACCTACAAACCTGATCGAGAGGGGGTCAGTTATCCGGGAAGCATGAATATTGCTAATATCACACTTGTTATACAAAATTTCTTAAAGCCTTTTACGAAAAAAATATTGCAATACAAATGTACATAAGCCTCATAATTGTATTGTTTTCGTCTATTTCAATCTTATCTGTAACTATTTCCTACTCAACATGAATGATATGTTTACTGAGTAATAGTCTATTCTCATTATTAAGCGTCTTGCTAGAATCATAGACTTAGAACAGAATTTCTTTAATTATTCTCCAACGTTGTAAGTTGTGGAATAATAAAAGTTGTTTCATAAAATCGAGTTGAACGACCGGGCGTACTTCCAGGTGGGCAGAGTGCGGAAGGCAAGACCTACTGGGTCTCGTGCTGTCGCGTGTGAAACTGGGATGCACCGGTGGGCGCAAGAGTGGGGAACTGCGGAGCTGGAGGCAGCAAGAGGCCCGGCGTGCTCGAGGGCAATCGAGGCGAAGGCAACGGACGAGGCGTCAGCATGAGAGGAGGAACGAGTTCATGGGGCCCGAATAGCGCGGTCAGTACAGGAGGTGAGCACGGAATAATGTGAACAACCGAGCAGCCCTGCCAGCGGAACAGCGGCAGGCGCAGCGAGCGGACAAGGATGGGGCGATTGTAGAAGTGATAAGCATGAGGGTGAGGTGAGTCGCGAGGAAGGAGTAAAGGTGAAGCTAGGAGACTAGAGTGAGAGCTCAGGCGAGAAGATAGAGAGATAGCAGCGAAGACTAGGAAGGTAGAGGATGAGTTAGCAGAGAGATAGCGCAAGATAGAGAAGATAGAGAAGATAGAGAAGATAAGATAGCAGAGAATAGAGAAACTAGAGAGATAGAGAGCTATGAGAAGATAGAGAAGATAGAGAAGATAGAGAAGATAGAGAAAGATAGAGGGATAGAGGGATAAGAGGGATTAGAGGGGAGATGTGCGGGAGGGGAGAGGAAGGGTGAGCGAGGAACGGGCGACGTACTGGTGGTGGAGCTGGTAGGGGAGAGAGGGCGGAGAGAGGGGAGAGTAAGGGAGAGAGGGAGGGAGGGGAGGGCGGGGGAGGGAGGTGGAGGAGAAGAGGAGGGGAGGAGGTCGCGGAGGGGGTTGTCTGAAAAGACCGTCAGAACGGCAGGTCGTCTATGGGCGATGGTGGGGGGTGGGGGACGGTTAGGCTCGCAGGCTGGATGAGTGGAGGTGGCGCTGTGACGTTGGTGCCGGCGGAACAACCGTGGTTCGATGTGGCAGCGATGCAGTGCTGGGGCTGAGAAACGGGGCGAAGGCGGGACGCAGCGCCGGCGATGCCATGAATGACGGCACGTCCCCAGCTGCCTTCAGTGGGCCGCGGTGTGAGAAGGACAGCAATGGGCGGTGTATGCAGGACTAGGAGGGGCGGCAGGGGTGGGGTTGATGAAGCTGTGGAAGCACAGGTGGAAGCAGTGGAAAGCGGCGTGGGCGCGCGGCGGAGAGCGGCGTGGAAGGCGCGCATGGCGGCGGTTTGGCGGCGGGGCGCAGGTGTTCGGCGTGGCTGGTGTCTGGGCTGCGACGCAGAGCGTCGGTGGTGAGGCGGCGATCGGTGGCCTGCTCGTGCGGTGCGTCTAGAGAGCCGACTGTCGCCTGCGGCGGCGACTTGCGGTGTGAAGGGGTGGCGGTGTCCTCGGGCCCTATGGCAGGTCGCGATGTCGCTAGGCGTGGCTGGAGGATTACGGCTCCGTGCGGTGTGCGACGACAGGGATGTAGGTGTCGGGCTGAGGGGAGGTCGTCGGTCGCTACATGTGGCTGCTGGCCGACTTCACGTAGCTGGACAGCAGCAGAGGAGGGCGGTGCGGAGCGCGGGTCAGGCACCCAGCGCGGCTGGCCTTCGAGTCTCGTCCTCGCTCGCCCCGCCCGCCACGGGCCGCCACGCGAGGGCTGCAAGGCGGCGAGGCCACCCGCAGGCGCGAAGGCGCGAGCAGTATCGACCGCGGAGGGGGCGCGGGGCCCGTGGCGGGGCCGGGAGCGAGCGCCCGAGAGCTCCGCCGCGGGTAGCGATATCTCTCCTCCCTTTCCCGGCAGGGAGCCGTGCGGTCGCAGCTCAGCCTTTCGGCGCCCCTTTGGCATGGCCTGCGCCCCGCCCCGCCCCCCGCCTCACAGAACGGGTTACCTCTGCTTCCATTGATTCATGGATCCCTGGGAGCCTTCCAAATCGCAGCCCCTCCTCAGCCACCACGCAGCCACCTCGCCGCCTCCACCACCGCCTCCGCCCACCGCCACGCCGCCGCCTTTGCGCCACCGCCGCCATCCGCGCCTCGCCGCCTCCGGCCGCCTCCGCCGCCGCCACCGCCGCTTCCACTGCTTCTCAACCTCTTCCACCGCTTCCATCACCACTTCCGGCCGCCACGCTTTCCACCGGCGCTTGCCGCCTCGAATGCTTTTTCCACCGTTTCCGCCGGCGCCACCACCACAGCCGCCACCTCCATATCCACCGCACATCCGCCGCCGCCGCCGGCCCACCGCCGCCACCTCCACCCCAGTTCGCCCTCCCTATCCCCGTCACCATTCTCTTCTCGCTCTTGCCGCCGCCACCGCTATGCCCACTGCCGCCACCCGAACCGGCTTCACCTTCTCCGCAATTTATCACTTATTTTTCGTTCCCTAAGGATGACGGTATCTATTCTTCGTTTGTCTAGGTTCTTCGTAGGTTCGGATTACAAAGTAGGTTAGTATCCTAAATAATTGTTCAAATTCTTTCTTCATGACTAGGAGTCTTGAGAAGTTTTTCTATTCAGTGGGATCTTGTGTTGAACTCAAGGCTAGCGGAATAGAAATTAGTGGATAAAAATATGTGAGATAATATTGATTCTAACGCATACATTTTTGGGAAATAGTATTCGGTTAGCGATTACCTGGAAGTGGGGGCTCAGTGGGCCCAACTTTCATTTTTTAAGAAGCAAAAAAATCATTTGTTTTCTATTGGCGATCTTTGTGCTCAAATATGGTGCCAATTGTATACAGGTGTTATTTAGAACTGGAGTTATAAGTGACTTAACTATAGGTTAAAAAACTAACTCGGCCAAAATCAAAATTCCTTCAGAACATGTTGTGGTGTTAATCTTAGAATATTATAGTTAATGAACTGCTATTTATGAAGATATGTAGGTCTATTTGACATACAAATGTAATAATTTTTTGTAATTCATATTAAATGACACATTTATTGGCTAGGCACCATGCGAATGCACTATCCCTACATTGTTCCTTTTTGAGATATTTTATGAATCCCTCTTTTTGAAAATAACTGATCTTACGTACCATAATACTGAATCAAGATTAGAATTTTATCTCAAATATAATATATTTCGGTTGCTCTCTTGCAAAGTTAAATGGACACATCCGCTTTATTGCGTTTTTGAAACGCATGCTGCCCCGCTTGCAAAACTTTGAAGGTCGAAGTAGATGCTGGGCTCCGGAATATATCCTCTATTCTCGCCCCCAATCTCCACCGAGTTATTCACGTTGTCAGTACTGAAACATGGATGAACCTCCCCCCTGGTCTCATAAACTGTCACGCCCCGACATTTCAAGCCGTTGAGAACAACGAAGTTTCTGGAGGTGAAGATAGACTGAGAGTAATTCAGTTACGCCTTTCAGACTAATGAAAGTACAAATGATTATGCGATATTAAACTCTGGTTTCATTTAAATTGTATTTCTTTCTATCTCATTTCGCAAATGCTGGGAATTGCGGACGAACAGCTGCGTCTTTTCCAGGAGTGTTATTGATCCGTAATGGGTCTGTGAGAATGCGGAGGGAAAAGATGCCGTAAGCCCCTGAATCTTCCCCTTCTTCTCAATAAGAGATACTTCCTAAATTCTCTTAATGCGGTCATTTTAGAAATTATTTACTTGAAAACGGAGTATGCCTACAATTATGAAATTAACTAATTGTTTACAAGCCCATTTTACATTTCAAGGCAAACATGACATTTTCTTACTGTAACACCGAAAAGTCATGCTTTAATCAAAATTGTATCAATCAACCAATCAAATTGGGCATGTAGGAACGGGAAAAAAAAACATTTCCACTTTCTTTTCAAACTACCCTGATTAAGAAACTTCCAATTCATTAAAATAATTTTTTAGTTTTTCTGTTCATATTTTTAATTTTTTTTCTTGTCGGGCGCTGTCCTCTTCAAAAGAGATTTTAGTTTCGATTATCTCGTCTGTCTCAAACACTATGAATGTAATGAAGATTAAAAAAACAAATTGAAGATGAAATGTAGTTTAGACATAAGTGATCCCGTTATGATTATGGCAAAACGTGTTTCATATAGAGAATTAATGAGTAGAAACATTTGTATACCTTGTAACTTCTTTGAGTGATTACTTTTATGATGCCGAAAGAACAAATGTGCAGTTAATTTATCAATTATACAAGAAAAAAGGTTTGTCTCACGATCCTCGTTTTGGTATTTCACAAATAATACAACTTACATAATACGCCACAGAGGAGAAACACATCACTACTGCCGTTATCCCTATTCATTCACGTTCCTGTTCTGTGTCCAACTGTTAAAGCGTTTTGCATCTCCCGAGTCATCTACATCCTATTTGTGTTCTTACTCCATCTCATTTTTGAAAGGGACCTTTTTCCCCTCCAAAATAATCAAGAGTACGCTGCATTCGATTCCACCGGTTTGTCGGTGATAGTAGTTGACTGGGGTTCCCTCCGAATTGGCGTCCTTTATCTTTATTCGTCCTTATTACTGGGTATCTGTTTTCATCTTCCCTTCTCGTCCTGCCTGCTTCTTTATCTATTTCCCTGACATCCATTATTGTAATCATTTGAAGTTTTCTTCCCATTATTGTCTCTCATGTGTGTCCCGTCCCATTTTATGGTCCTTTTTTGCTTTTTTTCCTCAGTTTGTTTGTTTATACAATGTTTTTAAATTTGCCCATCCCTTGCTGGACAAATTTCCCATTTTATTTCTTCTATTATCTTAGCCATATTTCGTATATCCCTTCCATGTTCTGCACCTAATATTGCTTTATGTTTTTTATATTTCTTTCCATAACTTACTAGTTTTCAGATATTGTTCAATAGCGTTGGTTGATTGAATTTTGAATTATTAAGATTGCCTTCTTTTAAGTACATAGGCAGTAAGGTAGGTATTGCACTGTCGGGAATAAAAACTGTGACAAAATAAATGGGAGAAATAATACTACAAACTTACAAGTTGTTTTATTCTTTATAACTCCAAAAACATTCTAAAGAACAAGTGCAAATTAAAATACATTCAAAAATACCAATAGACACCAGTTTGTTAGTACTGGTTTAAAAATTATGCCAGCGCAATTCAACATCCCTTCATTTAAGAGAATTAATCCCATGATCAAAGTCACTGGCTGTAAAAATATTGAGCGACCCGAAAACGAAAGTCGGCATTCCAGTTTCGGGGCTGTTAAAAAATATCGTATTACAACAATTTAAAAATGTTCTCGTGTAAATGTATTTGCATATTTTAATTACTCTTCCTTAAAATCTACGCATCTCGAACAAGTATTTGAGTTGTAGGATATGCATTATGTAATGAAGAAAATTATGGTAATTTAAAGCCAGCGTTTTTTGTTTCCATTCAGAATAACGCAGTTCAGAGCAAGCCCTTTCCAGATGGAGGGCTCTCCGGTCCAAACTTCGTAAGTTTGGAAGCGGGCCCTCCTGGCAGCGCGGAGACAAAGCCCACGCCCCGCGCCGTCACCTTCGTTAGCCACGAGCCGGGCCGCCACGCCCCCGCCCCCGTCCTGACTCTCTGTCACCCCCCCTGCTCCCGAATCCACCCCACCACGCTCCCGCTCCTCTTCCACTGCCCGCATCCGCTCCGCCCTCCCACTCCCCCAATAAACCCCGCTCCCCCTCAATACCCCGACGCCCTCCCCCACGTTCCACTCCAACCACCACCCCCGCCCCCTGCTGCCCTCTCTCCCTCGCTTGCCCCTCCACCTCATCCGACCGGATCTCACCCTCCACTCCCTCCCCTCAGTCCCTTTCTACCCCCGCTCTCCCCCCTCCACCCCCGCTCCCCTCCACCCCGGCTCCCCTCCACCCCCGCTCCCCTCCACCCCCGCTCCCCTCCACCCCCGCTTCCCTCCACCCCCCGCTCCCCCTTCCACCCCCGCTCCCCTCCACCCCGGCTCCCCTCCACCCCCGCTACCCCTTCCACCTCCGCTCCCCTCCACTTCTCCCCCCTGCTCCCCTCCCCCCGCTTCCCTCCGACCCCCGCTCCCCCTTCCACCCCCGCCTCCCCCCTCCACCCGCTCCCCCTGCCTCCCCACTGCCCCACCGTTTCCCCGCTCCCACCGCCTTTCATTTCGCCACCACCCGCGCCCGCTAACCCCACCCCGCCCCGCCCCGCACGGCACCACTTCGCGCGACGCTCCGCCTTCACGGTTGATCCCGTCCCCTTCTTTTGTTTCGCCTTCAAGGATCCTCTCCCTATAACGTCGTCCACCACTTTTTCATTGGTTCTGCCCCTGCCAGTTGCCAACCACACGCCAACGCGTCGCGTTGGTGTCAATTCCACACCCTTCCCTCTGTCCTTACCTCACTTTTCTAAACCATGGGCTCGG
>BOPP01000057.1:4408005-4421068 GCA_017312745.1 Gryllus bimaculatus
CAGCAGATGGATCGCCAGGAATAGCGAGGTAGTGGCAACCGACAATAGTAGTCCGAGCCCATGGTTCTAGAATGAGGTAAGGACAGAGGGAAGGGTGTGGATGACACCACGGACGCGTTGGCTGTCTGGCTGCACTGGCAGGGGCAGAACCAATGAAAAAGTGGTGACGACGTTATAGGGAGAGGAATCCTTGAAGGCGAACAAAAAGGGCCATCAAATGATGTCACTGCCAGTGCCCGGAAGATCCTAGATTTCGAGTCCCACGTACTGTGGCCGTGGGGGGTCTGGTCTGCTAGATTTGTGCGACACTCTGAAGGCCCAGAAGATTTTTAGGCGGGCCCGGGCTGCTTCAGCTTGAGTCCTCGGGATTGTGTTTCCGTGGTTTCTCCTATCAAACACCTGCGCGAATGCCACGAGGTGCAGTTCGCCCTAAACGGAAACACAACGAGTCAGGTTCGTGCCGAGCCCGCTGGCGGCGATCCTCCACCTCCTCTTTCCTTGTGCTATCGCTCACCCCTTAAACACTCTCGCCGCTGACTTCCACAAGGAAATGCCGAGGTAACACTACCACCACATGCCGGGGGAGCCGCAGATCTGTCCTCAATCGGGAGCCTTTATGAGGCATGGTCCTGCCTGGGGTGGTATACCCCCCATCTGTGGTAGGGAAAATGCCAGCCAGCTAAGCAGTCGGAAGTCTCCTCGCTCATCCAGCTCGGCGAGACAATGTATTACCGCCACCTCCAATTTGGCTAAAACGCGATGAACATGTACAGCGCTTACCGCGCCCTAGAGGACCATATTCCAGTTGCTCGCTATCCCGTGAGTCACCGGAATCAATACATAAGATCTATCACGTCGCAAAACTTAGAAGCCCAATGTTCCCTGAGAGTGCGTCACCATGCTTTCGTGTGTAAACTGTTTACGCTTACGAGAGTAATCCGTCACGGTTGTTTGGTATATTACCATTACGGTGTGAGTAATCCAACTGAGCAGCAGGAACAAACACGAGCGTTCTGTATCTCACTTGGCTTCTGAAACTGGGAAACCGCTTAAATATGTGGATGGAACGCTGCGCCCCAGCTTCAAGTCTCGGACTTTGGTCCATATGATTAGTCCAATCATAGGCTAGCAACAAATGTTTCAGACGCCGTATATCCCTGAACAGAGTGGGGTCAGGACTACCTGTTCGAGATCGTGGCTGTGAAGATTTATATTCAAGTGATTTCCAGTGGTTATTCCGACGAGAATATCCACTACGTCAGTCAGTTAAGCGATTTAGGCAGTAATTCGTGTGCAATGCGCTATACTTTATTAAGAAGTGGTGATGTAAAGTCTCTACGAGATTTTTCATAACGAAGATAATTTAGAATAATTCAACATGGTGTGCCCTAACTGATATTATGTGCGTACGACTATCATCGTTCGTTCGGTTCTTACGGCTACAGTTTACTTTTTTGACTATAATAATCACATAAGATTGAAATAACTTATGATATATCATAATGATAGATAGAATTTAATCTCTGTAATAAGTAGTTAAAAGGGAATTAGTTGAAATTGACGTGGATAATATCAATGAATATTTTAATAATTAATAACAAATGATTAACTATTACTATAACGTGGATGTTCTATTATATAATAATGATGATAGATGAAATAAATTTAATATGAATAAGTAATTTTATATGCACTTGTAACTTTATATGAAATGTGTTGACGATAAGATTTAAATTAAAAGAATAAAACATACTATAGTAGTTTTGTAAGGTAATAAATATATCTTCTTCCCATTTAAATTGTCGTTATATTTACCACTCACAAAGTAATGTAATACAATATATAACATCAATTAAATCCAATTCTGTACATCATATAATGTAACTTAATAAATAGACAGGCAATACTAATAAAATTCAATAAATTCAAGGGCAAACCATAAATAGCACTTCATTGACATGATTGATCGGAGAAAACTAGTATAGTGATTTAATGGAAGAGTATATTAAAAATGAGACGAGGACCATATAGCCAAATAATGTTAGGTTGCACCATAGGGCAGACATCTGCTCTTCCGTGGAAGGGATACGAAAATTATGGCTAGATAAGAAGAAATCCTAACACAAATCGGACAAATGTGCTCAGGGTCTGAAGGAATTACAACTGTGTTAGGGCGCAAAATGGTTTAGATAAACATTTTAATAAGACGGGATTGTATAAACAGAAGGATCCCAAGACCTGATGGAAAATAGCACATATAAAATACGTCTGGCATAAATGGACGAGACAGAACATCACATGAGAGACGAGAGACCATACCCGAGATGCAGTACGACCTGTAAGCGATTGAGCTCAATAGATCCCAATTAGCAAAAAACTATGGATGCTCAGGAATCAGGCATGGTCAGAGTAAAGAAACGCAGGACTGAGGGAGCGAACGCATGTTAATACAGAATACCCTCGGAAGTTATAGAATGACGTACTAACTCTCGAATATAGTACGCCAATCTCCCGATCCTCCGTTGTGGGAACCTAGTTGTACACTACTTATCACCGACGAAAAGTGGATCTCGAATTGCCACAGTCATAGCCGTAGAATTTGGGGGAAAAATGGTCCCTTTCAAGTAGGAGAGAACACAATAGTGGCGATGTTCGGATAGAATGCAAAGTTTTACATTGTAGCATACATCCAGTTCTATTAATAGTTCGGTCTACAGACCGCCACTCCTTGGCGTGTGAGGTTATTTAGTGGGATAACGTACTAAATCGGAGTACATGTTGAAGTCGTGTTAATGCCATCGTGCTGTGGATGTAGTTACATGTAAGGGTTATTTGTTGTTTTTAAATACAAACGAGGATTGCGGTACCTAAGGTATTGATATCTTCCCTGACGTAAATGTACTTTTTTCTATTAATTGATAAATTACACTGCAAGCATTCTGTTTCTTGTGCCACTCTCACATCTTAAAAATATAGTTACTACTCTAAATGTTAATGTAAATTCAGTGGTTAGGGACGAAGAGGCAGGCCCTCACCTTATTCCGGACACTAAAAGGAAAATGTCACCTACGGCCCAAGTTAGTAACATAAAATAGTTTTTACATCTCACTTCAATTCATTTATATTATTAATATTTATTCATATAATTTATAATTTAGTAAATTCAATCTCAGGTTATTATTTATTATGCTCTATCAATTATTACGGGTACTTATTTATATATTTATTGATTTATTATCTATTCTTATTATTCATTAATTATTATTATTTATTATTATCATCATTATTATTATCATTTATTATTATTATTATTATTTATCATTAATTATTATTATTATTATTATCATTACTATATTATTATTATTATTATTACTTATTAATCAAAAATGTATAACTATAAGAAACGCATGGTTACATATTTTATCAACTCCATGTTTAATTTTCTAAAATAATTTCTCGTTGTGACATAGACTCTCATTATTTATCATTTACAATTGTTGTTTTGCAGGATTCAGAAGAGACTATCGAAACTAAAATTCTCCTTTTGAAGAAAGCGCCGCACTACATCGACAATACACAACGAATTAACAAACCATAATCGAATAGATGACGTTAGAATTGACGCGGACCGGAAAACTCCATGTAATATAAACATCACGCACCCAATCCTTCGGCAACGACACGGTGTTCGCGAGGCTACGTTCGCAGCTTAGTTTACGTTCGTGACCAGACGAAAGAGAACTGAGGTGCGCCACCAGCGTTATTAAGCGGCAGTTTTAGAAGCAGGGGGAGAATTACAGAACGCACCATGTTTTTTCGCGTTCCCTTGCCTGTTTGTTCTGTGCTCGTGTTGATATTGCACCGTTTGTTTACCAACAACTGACGGATCCTCGATGAATCTGTAACAGTTAACACAGATGCTGGATGACGCCCACTCGGGATATACTGAGTGGCTTACTTTTTGATAGATGATATGGATTCATTTGGTGAATCGGATGCGTTCAACTGATATGGTCATTAGGCGTTGTAAGATGTAGAGCATGATGTCATGTTCTTTGGTTGGGATTACTCAGCTAAGAGGTAATAATTGATCCTCACGCTGTTGTGTGGCGTCTGAGGTTAGTTACCAAGACATGCTATAGCGGTGCGTTATCCCCTACCCTACGAGGGGCTTAACCCCTCCTATGGGCAGGGACAATCGCATCTAAGCTCCCTCGTACTCTCAGTTCATTTCTACTTCGGTGCAGACATGAGATAGCTGTGGTATTGCGTAAGTTACAGGACAATTTCTTGTGATATGTCGTTATAAAGGATGGTGAGGATAGCCACAAGGCAACAGGAAGGTGAAGATCGCGGCGCGGTGCATGCGCGTTTGTTAGGGAACTGCCGGGGCATTCGGCAGGTGTGATCGGAGAGAAAACCATCCTGTGGAAAAACTACGATCAGCAGCAGTCCGCCGCTAGAATTTCTCGCGTTCAGGTTTAGAGTGTGCGAAAATCACGTTTGCACTTATATTCCGGCTGCGGACTCGAAAATTCTAGAGATCTACGGCGACGTGCCAGTGACCATCATTTGATTCCCTGAGCCACGTTCTCCCGACTGTTATTTTGTTTTTTTTTTTTTTTTTAGTTTGTTTCAATGGTGGCTGTGTGCTCCGTACAGACAAATGAGGCGGTTGTAGCTTCATCGAATCACGGAATGTTAATTTTAGAAGATTCAAAAGCACCTTATAATGTAAGGAATAATTTAACGGCCATTTTCGTATACAACTTGCACTTAAAACTAAATGCTAATAAATGTTTACATATTCAATATATTAACTGCCATAAATTTATACATAGTGATCCCTTGTACAGGTAATCATCACTCACTCACAATGAACATGATTCTACCTTCAATTTTTCAATTGGCAGATTTGTAGTTTTTGTATTAGATCACGGATTCTACATTTGATCGATTGGTGAGGAAATAACATCCCTATGTGAAATAGACGGCGAGCTGTCTCGTTCCAATTGTTCGGCAATAGACTTCACACAATAACAAAAAACCGAACTAACAGGAATCTTACATTTCATAAATGAATTAATAAATTCGTGCCAAACATAATAAAAAAATGAATAAAAAACAATCAAGATATGACCACAGAACTTGATGTACATTCAAGAACACGCGAATTCTCAAATTGAAGATGCGGGTAGCTTTGAGACTGAAGGGAGAAAGATTAAAGTGTAATATCCCCTGGAGTCTTTTCTAGAGTGGCGGGGCTGCCCCACTGGGCTCTGCGAACGGACCTCTTCATAACCCTTCCGCTCATGCGGAGCCAGCCGCTCTGCAGTGCAAGGCGGGATCTCTATGTTATGGAACTGCAGCGGCGAAACAAACCACGGCCCAATGTTTAGATTTATTCCAGTCAAAAAACAGTAAAAACTGTATTGACGTAGGGAGAGAAGATAAATACAATAAATGAAACCAGAGTTTAATATCGCTATAATATTTGTACTTTATATGTACTGAAAAGGCGTAACTGAATTACTCTCAGTCATCTTCACCTCCAGAAACTTCGTTGTTCCACGCTTACCAAATGTCGCGTGACAGTTATGAGACCGGGGGAGGTTCATCATGTTTCAGACTGACAAACGGTGAATAAAACTCGGTGGAGATTGGGGCGAGAATTAGAGGATATATCGGAGCCCGCATCTACTTCGACCTCTCAAAGTTTTGCAAAGGGCACAGCGTTTCAAATAATCGCAATAAAGCAAGGATGTGTCCATTTACTTTGCAAGAGAGCAACCGAAATATATTTATTTGAGATAAATTTCTAATCTTGATTCAGTATTATGTACGTAAGATCAGTTTATTTTTCAAAAGAGGGATTATTAAATATTCTCCCAAAAAGGAACAGTAGGATAGTGCCATTCCATGGTGCAAGCCCAATAAAATGTGTCATTTAATATGAATTACAAAAATTTAGTTACATTTGGTATGTCAAATAAAACTACATATCTTCATAACATTAGCAGGTTCATTAAAACTATAATATTTCTTAGATACACAAGAAAATGTTCTGGAAGGAATTTTTGATTTTTGCCGAGTTAGTTTTTACCTATAGTTACATGCGCACGTTTTCATAGAGTTCCAGAATGCCTTCCGTACATTTTAACTCTACAATAGTGTTAAAGATTTAAGTAAACAGTTTGAATCATAACTGTAAAATAAAAATAAATTTTTTAAAAATCGCTCAAGACATACACTGAATACTAGAAAACAAGTTAGTCCTTTCGATTTCTGCGCTTATCAGATAAAAATTCCTGTGAGTGCACAAATTTAGACATCTGTCTGACCGCATATGTACAAGATTTATGATTTTTCTTGCAGATTCTCATAATCTAAGTAAGTTAACTTCGCTCCTAATCCTCATTAAACAATTTTTGAACACATGTCATCTTAGAGGGCCCAACTAAGAGAACGACCTCCCACTTTCCTAGCAGCTAAATACGCTGAACCCCGCGAATATCATGATGTTGACCGCCTACAAAAATTTAAGTCATCCATGAAGCCAAAAACATAGGGTCATCTTCATCTGATATCAATTTGACTCAATGCGCGCCCTCGCGGTAATATGACCTACAAACCTGATCGAGAGGGGGTCAGTTATCCGGGAAGCATGAATATTGCTAATATCACACTTGTTATACAAAATTTCTTAAAGCCTTTTACGAAAAAAATATTGCAATACAAATGTACATAAGCCTCATAATTGTATTGTTTTCGTCTATTTCAATCTTATCTGTAACTATTTCCTACTCAACATGAATGATATGTTTACTGAGTAATAGTCTATTCTCATTATTAAGCGTCTTGCTAGAATCATAGACTTAGAACAGAATTTCTTTAATTATTCTCCAACGTTGTAAGTTGTGGAATAATAAAAGTTGTTTCATAAAATCGAGTTGAACGACCGGGCGTACTTCCAGGTGGGCAGAGTGCGGAAGGCAAGACCTACTGGGTCTCGTGCTGTCGCGTGTGAAACTGGGATGCACCGGTGGGCGCAAGAGTGGGGAACTGCGGAGCTGGAGGCAGCAAGAGGCCCGGCGTGCTCGAGGGCAATCGAGGCGAAGGCAACGGACGAGGCGTCAGCATGAGAGGAGGAACGAGTTCATGGGGCCCGAATAGCGCGGTCAGTACAGGAGGTGAGCACGGAATAATGTGAACAACCGAGCAGCCCTGCCAGCGGAACAGCGGCAGGCGCAGCGAGCGGACAAGGATGGGGCGATTGTAGAAGTGATAAGCATGAGGGTGAGGTGAGTCGCGAGGAAGGAGTAAAGGTGAAGCTAGGAGACTAGAGTGAGAGCTCAGGCGAGAAGATAGAGAGATAGCAGCGAAGACTAGGAAGGTAGAGGATGAGTTAGCAGAGAGATAGCGCAAGATAGAGAAGATAGAGAAGATAGAGAAGATAAGATAGCAGAGAATAGAGAAACTAGAGAGATAGAGAGCTATGAGAAGATAGAGAAGATAGAGAAGATAGAGAAGATAGAGAAAGATAGAGGGATAGAGGGATAAGAGGGATTAGAGGGGAGATGTGCGGGAGGGGAGAGGAAGGGTGAGCGAGGAACGGGCGACGTACTGGTGGTGGAGCTGGTAGGGGAGAGAGGGCGGAGAGAGGGGAGAGTAAGGGAGAGAGGGAGGGAGGGGAGGGCGGGGGAGGGAGGTGGAGGAGAAGAGGAGGGGAGGAGGTCGCGGAGGGGGTTGTCTGAAAAGACCGTCAGAACGGCAGGTCGTCTATGGGCGATGGTGGGGGGTGGGGGACGGTTAGGCTCGCAGGCTGGATGAGTGGAGGTGGCGCTGTGACGTTGGTGCCGGCGGAACAACCGTGGTTCGATGTGGCAGCGATGCAGTGCTGGGGCTGAGAAACGGGGCGAAGGCGGGACGCAGCGCCGGCGATGCCATGAATGACGGCACGTCCCCAGCTGCCTTCAGTGGGCCGCGGTGTGAGAAGGACAGCAATGGGCGGTGTATGCAGGACTAGGAGGGGCGGCAGGGGTGGGGTTGATGAAGCTGTGGAAGCACAGGTGGAAGCAGTGGAAAGCGGCGTGGGCGCGCGGCGGAGAGCGGCGTGGAAGGCGCGCATGGCGGCGGTTTGGCGGCGGGGCGCAGGTGTTCGGCGTGGCTGGTGTCTGGGCTGCGACGCAGAGCGTCGGTGGTGAGGCGGCGATCGGTGGCCTGCTCGTGCGGTGCGTCTAGAGAGCCGACTGTCGCCTGCGGCGGCGACTTGCGGTGTGAAGGGGTGGCGGTGTCCTCGGGCCCTATGGCAGGTCGCGATGTCGCTAGGCGTGGCTGGAGGATTACGGCTCCGTGCGGTGTGCGACGACAGGGATGTAGGTGTCGGGCTGAGGGGAGGTCGTCGGTCGCTACATGTGGCTGCTGGCCGACTTCACGTAGCTGGACAGCAGCAGAGGAGGGCGGTGCGGAGCGCGGGTCAGGCACCCAGCGCGGCTGGCCTTCGAGTCTCGTCCTCGCTCGCCCCGCCCGCCACGGGCCGCCACGCGAGGGCTGCAAGGCGGCGAGGCCACCCGCAGGCGCGAAGGCGCGAGCAGTATCGACCGCGGAGGGGGCGCGGGGCCCGTGGCGGGGCCGGGAGCGAGCGCCCGAGAGCTCCGCCGCGGGTAGCGATATCTCTCCTCCCTTTCCCGGCAGGGAGCCGTGCGGTCGCAGCTCAGCCTTTCGGCGCCCCTTTGGCATGGCCTGCGCCCCGCCCCGCCCCCCGCCTCACAGAACGGGTTACCTCTGCTTCCATTGATTCATGGATCCCTGGGAGCCTTCCAAATCGCAGCCCCTCCTCAGCCACCACGCAGCCACCTCGCCGCCTCCACCACCGCCTCCGCCCACCGCCACGCCGCCGCCTTTGCGCCACCGCCGCCATCCGCGCCTCGCCGCCTCCGGCCGCCTCCGCCGCCGCCACCGCCGCTTCCACTGCTTCTCAACCTCTTCCACCGCTTCCATCACCACTTCCGGCCGCCACGCTTTCCACCGGCGCTTGCCGCCTCGAATGCTTTTTCCACCGTTTCCGCCGGCGCCACCACCACAGCCGCCACCTCCATATCCACCGCACATCCGCCGCCGCCGCCGGCCCACCGCCGCCACCTCCACCCCAGTTCGCCCTCCCTATCCCCGTCACCATTCTCTTCTCGCTCTTGCCGCCGCCACCGCTATGCCCACTGCCGCCACCCGAACCGGCTTCACCTTCTCCGCAATTTATCACTTATTTTTCGTTCCCTAAGGATGACGGTATCTATTCTTCGTTTGTCTAGGTTCTTCGTAGGTTCGGATTACAAAGTAGGTTAGTATCCTAAATAATTGTTCAAATTCTTTCTTCATGACTAGGAGTCTTGAGAAGTTTTTCTATTCAGTGGGATCTTGTGTTGAACTCAAGGCTAGCGGAATAGAAATTAGTGGATAAAAATATGTGAGATAATATTGATTCTAACGCATACATTTTTGGGAAATAGTATTCGGTTAGCGATTACCTGGAAGTGGGGGCTCAGTGGGCCCAACTTTCATTTTTTAAGAAGCAAAAAAATCATTTGTTTTCTATTGGCGATCTTTGTGCTCAAATATGGTGCCAATTGTATACAGGTGTTATTTAGAACTGGAGTTATAAGTGACTTAACTATAGGTTAAAAAACTAACTCGGCCAAAATCAAAATTCCTTCAGAACATGTTGTGGTGTTAATCTTAGAATATTATAGTTAATGAACTGCTATTTATGAAGATATGTAGGTCTATTTGACATACAAATGTAATAATTTTTTGTAATTCATATTAAATGACACATTTATTGGCTAGGCACCATGCGAATGCACTATCCCTACATTGTTCCTTTTTGAGATATTTTATGAATCCCTCTTTTTGAAAATAACTGATCTTACGTACCATAATACTGAATCAAGATTAGAATTTTATCTCAAATATAATATATTTCGGTTGCTCTCTTGCAAAGTTAAATGGACACATCCGCTTTATTGCGTTTTTGAAACGCATGCTGCCCCGCTTGCAAAACTTTGAAGGTCGAAGTAGATGCTGGGCTCCGGAATATATCCTCTATTCTCGCCCCCAATCTCCACCGAGTTATTCACGTTGTCAGTACTGAAACATGGATGAACCTCCCCCCTGGTCTCATAAACTGTCACGCCCCGACATTTCAAGCCGTTGAGAACAACGAAGTTTCTGGAGGTGAAGATAGACTGAGAGTAATTCAGTTACGCCTTTCAGACTAATGAAAGTACAAATGATTATGCGATATTAAACTCTGGTTTCATTTAAATTGTATTTCTTTCTATCTCATTTCGCAAATGCTGGGAATTGCGGACGAACAGCTGCGTCTTTTCCAGGAGTGTTATTGATCCGTAATGGGTCTGTGAGAATGCGGAGGGAAAAGATGCCGTAAGCCCCTGAATCTTCCCCTTCTTCTCAATAAGAGATACTTCCTAAATTCTCTTAATGCGGTCATTTTAGAAATTATTTACTTGAAAACGGAGTATGCCTACAATTATGAAATTAACTAATTGTTTACAAGCCCATTTTACATTTCAAGGCAAACATGACATTTTCTTACTGTAACACCGAAAAGTCATGCTTTAATCAAAATTGTATCAATCAACCAATCAAATTGGGCATGTAGGAACGGGAAAAAAAAACATTTCCACTTTCTTTTCAAACTACCCTGATTAAGAAACTTCCAATTCATTAAAATAATTTTTTAGTTTTTCTGTTCATATTTTTAATTTTTTTTCTTGTCGGGCGCTGTCCTCTTCAAAAGAGATTTTAGTTTCGATTATCTCGTCTGTCTCAAACACTATGAATGTAATGAAGATTAAAAAAACAAATTGAAGATGAAATGTAGTTTAGACATAAGTGATCCCGTTATGATTATGGCAAAACGTGTTTCATATAGAGAATTAATGAGTAGAAACATTTGTATACCTTGTAACTTCTTTGAGTGATTACTTTTATGATGCCGAAAGAACAAATGTGCAGTTAATTTATCAATTAAAAGAAAAAATTAGGTTTTGTTCCGATCCTCTTTTGGTATTTAAAATTACCTTACATAATACGCCACAGAGGATGAAACACATCACTACTCCTTATCCTATTCATTCACGTTTCCTGATTCCTGTGTCCAATGTAAACTTTTGCATCTCCCGATCATCCTCCTATTTGTGTTCTTCTCCTCTTGAAAGGGACCTTTTCCCCCCAAATTCAGCATGTACGGTGCAATTCGATTCCACCGGTTTGTCGGTGATAGTAGTTGACTGGGGTTCCCTCCGAATTGGCGTCCTTTATCTTTATTCGTCCTTATTACTGGGTATCTGTTTTCATCTTCCCTTCTCGTCCTGCCTGCTTCTTTATCTATTTCCCTGACATCCATTATTGTAATCATTTGAAGTTTTCTTCCCATTATTGTCTCTCATGTGTGTCCCGTCCCATTTTATGGTCCTTTTTTGCTTTTTTTCCTCAGTTTGTTTGTTTATACAATGTTTTTAAATTTGCCCATCCCTTGCTGGACAAATTTCCCATTTTATTTCTTCTATTATCTTAGCCATATTTCGTATATCCCTTCCATGTTCTGCACCTAATATTGCTTTATGTTTTTTATATTTCTTTCCATAACTTACTAGTTTTCAGATATTGTTCAATAGCGTTGGTTGATTGAATTTTGAATTATTAAGATTGCCTTCTTTTAAGTACATAGGCAGTAAGGTAGGTATTGCACTGTCGGGAATAAAAACTGTGACAAAATAAATGGGAGAAATAATACTACAAACTTACAAGTTGTTTTATTCTTTATAACTCCAAAAACATTCTAAAGAACAAGTGCAAATTAAAATACATTCAAAAATACCAATAGACACCAGTTTGTTAGTACTGGTTTAAAAATTATGCCAGCGCAATTCAACATCCCTTCATTTAAGAGAATTAATCCCATGATCAAAGTCACTGGCTGTAAAAATATTGAGCGACCCGAAAACGAAAGTCGGCATTCCAGTTTCGGGGCTGTTAAAAAATATCGTATTACAACAATTTAAAAATGTTCTCGTGTAAATGTATTTGCATATTTTAATTACTCTTCCTTAAAATCTACGCATCTCGAACAAGTATTTGAGTTGTAGGATATGCATTATGTAATGAAGAAAATTATGGTAATTTAAAGCCAGCGTTTTTTGTTTCCATTCAGAATAACGCAGTTCAGAGCAAGCCCTTTCCAGATGGAGGGCTCTCCGGTCCAAACTTCGTAAGTTTGGAAGCGGGCCCTCCTGGCAGCGCGGAGACAAAGCCCACGCCCCGCGCCGTCACCTTCGTTAGCCACGAGCCGGGCCGCCACGCCCCCGCCCCCGTCCTGACTCTCTGTCACCCCCCCTGCTCCCGAATCCACCCCACCACGCTCCCGCTCCTCTTCCACTGCCCGCATCCGCTCCGCCCTCCCACTCCCCCAATAAACCCCGCTCCCCCTCAATACCCCGACGCCCTCCCCCACGTTCCACTCCAACCACCACCCCCGCCCCCTGCTGCCCTCTCTCCCTCGCTTGCCCCTCCACCTCATCCGACCGGATCTCACCCTCCACTCCCTCCCCTCAGTCCCTTTCTACCCCCGCTCTCCCCCCTCCACCCCCGCTCCCCTCCACCCCGGCTCCCCTCCACCCCCGCTCCCCTCCACCCCCGCTCCCCTCCACCCCCGCTTCCCTCCACCCCCCGCTCCCCCTTCCACCCCCGCTCCCCTCCACCCCGGCTCCCCTCCACCCCCGCTACCCCTTCCACCTCCGCTCCCCTCCACTTCTCCCCCCTGCTCCCCTCCCCCCGCTTCCCTCCGACCCCCGCTCCCCCTTCCACCCCCGCCTCCCCCCTCCACCCGCTCCCCCTGCCTCCCCACTGCCCCACCGTTTCCCCGCTCCCACCGCCTTTCATTTCGCCACCACCCGCGCCCGCTAACCCCACCCCGCCCCGCCCCGCACGGCACCACTTCGCGCGACGCTCCGCCTTCACGGTTGATCCCGTCCCCTTCTTTTGT
>BOPP01000057.1:4421320-4437135 GCA_017312745.1 Gryllus bimaculatus
AACACACACACACAACAAAAAAAAGGAAAAAAAGAAGGAAATCCCCATACCTTTTAAAACCTTCCCGTAAAAATTTAAAAAAAAACCCTCCTTTGTAAAATCACGGGGCCCCTTTTCCCCCCTTTTCCAATCAAACGGGAAAAAAATTTTTGAACCCGAAATGCCCAAAATGTTTCCCGAATTGCAAAACCGTTTTTTGAGTGCTTTCAAGCCCACAGAGGCATCAATCTTTACGAAAGCCAGAAATATCACGCCAGTAATTTCCATATTTTGGAGGTCCCTTAATTTCACGTTTATTCCCCTATACGGCAGTAGCAACATTTTTTTAAATGAAGTAACGTGTGGCTATTTAACAGATCGTAAACAAACGCAAAATGTCTGCCTTTTTAGTTACGAGATTTGAATTGGTAAAATTAATGTTTGGGTAACCGAGGAAAGCTTCGTAACCCTTTAAAGTGCACCTCCCACCAACGGGTAATTGGGCCGAAACTCGGAGTCCAAAATACTCCCTAACCCCGGGAGGAATCCGGCACTGCTTATTTTGGGTTTTGAAGACCCGCGGAAAGGGCGGAGAAACGAATCAGGTTGTGACGGTGGGCAGCCACAGAGGGTAAAAGCGAGTGGGGGGAAAAGGTGGGGTCGGTGTTGGCCTACAGCGATGAGGTCGAGGGGGGGGAGCAAAGGTCAAAGGGCCGGGCACAGGGCGCAGGGCTCGGCACGTGTGCCGCCCGCAACTCCCACACGCGCTGGCTGCAGCCCGCCTCCGCGCCACGCGCACCGACCGCTCCGCACCACGCGCCGCCGCTATAGCCACTCCCCGAATTGGAAGGTCATACGAGGGCGGCCGGCGGCGGCCACAGGGAAACCAATCGTGATTGCGGTAAGCAAATCCGGCCCTTCTTGCACCTCGAATGGCCGCACCAATGCTGTCTACTGCTTATTGAGTTTCCTCACGCGAAACAAATTGTGTTGATCTTGAAGCAATTCTGGTGATTTGTTTCATGGACCTTCACACATGACCGGGTGGGATCAATTATGAACGATTGGTCTTTTTTTGACGACATGCATCAGAATTGTATCATTTTTTCACTCATTTCATTCGTGGAACGAATTATTAATATCATTATTGGTATATCAGCTTTACTAGGTGGTGATTTTGTAAATTTTCTTATTAATTATTGGTGAAATTAACTGAATTATTATGTCATTCTACAAGTTAAATTGACACAGTCGTCCTCGAATATTCCTGAACTTGAAAGGAATCGTTATGTTCTTGTATTCTAATCACAAATAGAGATACATAACATTTTCTGTTTGTTATTTTACACTTCGTAAGACATAAGCTTATTATTTTCTCGTTTCTTTAAGTTAAATATTTTCTCTTAAAAAATCCTCTCTTGAATGGCAAATCTAGTGGCTTTAAATATGAAATCCTCGAAACATTAATATATCTGTTAATTTTTGAAATAATCAACTTAAATATTTCGGAAATGCAAAGATGTAACGTTTAACAACTTTGTATGATCAATGTGGTCAGTTTATTGTCAGTGTACGTTTATTGAACAGCGAAAGCATTTTTTTGGTATCTTCCTCCCATACTAAATCATCTAACATTTGAGAACCACAATGGAATTGCGTTTCCCTAAACCTCCATATCTTTTCTCTGCAGATTCCATTGCCATGAATTATTTCATTCATGCAAAATTGGCGTCCGAGGAAAGACAGGAAATAGAAGATGAAATCAGAAAACGCCATTTAGGATCGCCGAGAAAGATAAAATCCCTCACTAAAAGCTTCAATCAACCAGACGGCACTTGCAAATCTATTGAGCTCACAAATTTACAATTGCATAGACCAAGCCGCTTAACGTCCGCAGGGAGTCAGCCATACAAAACTCTCGAAACAGCCGTCGCCGCGGCTAAAAACAGACATTCGCCGCTAAGCCGCTCAGCACGTGACAACTGTAGCCGGTCCGCAATGTGGGTGGAGTATAGCGAACGGCGATCCTCTTCGCCAATTGGCGGCGCGCCGGGGCGGGAGGGGTGAAGGTGGGGTGAGGGGAGAGGGAGAGGGGCGGCGCCGCGGGCTTTTACGAAACGCGCTGGAGGGCGTTTCGCGGCCAGCGTTTGCTCCATGCCGTCCGACTCTTCGTTTTAATCTAATATTGATTTTCGGCGCCTCCCTCCGCCGGCCGCTGGGGGGCGGCATCAGCGGGGTGTGCGGCGGTGGAATCAAAAACAAGGGGGTGGGAGGGGGCAACGACTGAATCAGAGGAATGACGTGGTAGAGTAAATGGCAGTTATGTGGGCAGCGAAGGCGGTAGGGAGGCCGAAAGAGAAGGGAGAGGTCATGCGGCGAGGGTCTATCCGAACAGGCGCGTGTACGGTTAAGGTTTCGGGTGCTGCGTGAAACACAGGGAAGCGAAGACGTTCAATGGATGAAGAGGGGTCAATGGGCTTTTCATCGCCTAAGGCGGTGGATTAATTGCTTATTTCGTGTTTTGGCGCCTTTGTCACGGCAATGGTCATTAAGTCCCCGTTCGTGAATGTGGTAACACCTGAAGAGATGGTGGGGTTTCCTTCACCGCTACTATGAGAAGATTTGGCGCCGACTTACTATCGAACTTGTCAAGTTCTTTTCTTTTCCACAGAAACCTGCCCCATAAAGAGGCCATTGGCCACAGCCGGAACACGTTCTAATATTTGCGAATGGTCTCTTGGACATTTATGTCAGACAGTGCGAGTGTCGGGTAAGTGCGGGAAGCGCCTGGGGAAACTATATCGGATGGAGAAGGAAAGTCGCGCGACGATTCACTGGTCTTTTGTTGCATACTGCTCTGAATTCCGTCTAATATACGAGGCTGTGTAAGAAGATGACCGACAGCAGATGGGATCGCCAGAATAGCGAGGTAGTGGCAACCGACAAATAGTAGTTCCGAGCCCATGGTTTAGAAAAGTGAGGTAAGGACAGAGGGAAGGGTGTGGAATTGACACCAACGCGACGCGTTGGCGTGTGGTTGGCAACTGGCAGGGGCAGAACCAATGAAAAAGTGGTGGACGACGTTATAGGGAGAGGATCCTTGAAGGCGAAACAAAAGAAGGGGACGGGATCAACCGTGAAGGCGGAGCGTCGCGCGAAGTGGTGCCGTGCGGGGCGGGGCGGGGTGGGGTTAGCGGGCGCGGGTGGTGGCGAAATGAAAGGCGGTGGGAGCGGGGAAACGGTGGGGCAGTGGGGAGGCAGGGGGAGCGGGTGGAGGGGGGAGGCGGGGGTGGAAGGGGGAGCGGGGGTCGGAGGGAAGCGGGGGGAGGGGAGCAGGGGGGAGAAGTGGAGGGGAGCGGAGGTGGAAGGGGTAGCGGGGGTGGAGGGGAGCCGGGGTGGAGGGGAGCGGGGGTGGAAGGGGGAGCGGGGGGTGGAGGGAAGCGGGGGTGGAGGGGAGCGGGGGTGGAGGGGAGCGGGGGTGGAGGGGAGCCGGGGTGGAGGGGAGCGGGGGTGGAGGGGGGAGAGCGGGGGTAGAAAGGGACTGAGGGGAGGGAGTGGAGGGTGAGATCCGGTCGGATGAGGTGGAGGGGCAAGCGAGGGAGAGAGGGCAGCAGGGGGCGGGGGTGGTGGTTGGAGTGGAACGTGGGGGAGGGCGTCGGGGTATTGAGGGGGAGCGGGGTTTATTGGGGGAGTGGGAGGGCGGAGCGGATGCGGGCAGTGGAAGAGGAGCGGGAGCGTGGTGGGGTGGATTCGGGAGCAGGGGGGGTGACAGAGAGTCAGGACGGGGGCGGGGGCGTGGCGGCCCGGCTCGTGGCTAACGAAGGTGACGGCGCGGGGCGTGGGCTTTGTCTCCGCGCTGCCAGGAGGGCCCGCTTCCAAACTTACGAAGTTTGGACCGGAGAGCCCTCCATCTAGAGCTCCTCTGGGAAAGGGCTTGCTGAGCTGCGTTATTCTGAATGGAAACAAAAACGCTGCTTTAAATTACCATATTTTCTTCATACATAATGCATATCCTACAGACTCAAATACTTGTTCGAGATCGTAGATTTTAAGGAAGTGTAATTAAAATATCAAATACATTTACAGAGAACATTTTTAAATGGTTGTAATACGATATTTTAACAGCCCCGAAACTGAATGCCGACTTTCGTTTCAGTCGCTCATATTTTTACACCAGTGACTTTGATCATGGGATTAATCTCTTAAATGAAGGGATGTTGAATTGCGCTGGCATATTTTTAAACAAGTACTAACTAAACTGCGTCTATTTGGTTTTTTGAATGTATTTTATTACACTTGTTCTTCAGATGTTTTGGAGTTATAAAGAATAAAAACAACTTGTAGTTTGTAGTATTATTTCTTCCATTTATTTGTCAGTTTTATTCCCACAGTGCAATACCTACCTTCTGCCTAGTACTTAAAAGAAGGCAATCTAATAATTCAAATTCAATCAACCAACCTATTGACAATATCTGAAAACTAGTAAGCTATGGAAGAATATAAAAACATAAGCAATAATTAGGTGCAGAGACATGGAAGGGATACGAAATATGGCTAGATAAAGAAGAAATAAAATGGAAATTGTGTCAGCAAGGATGGGCAAATTTAAAACATTGTATAAACAAACAAACTGAGAAAAAGCAAAAAAGGACCGATAAAATGGACGGGACACACTGAGAGACAATAAATGGGAGAAAATTCAATGATAATGCAATATGGATGTCAGGAAATAGATAAAGAAAGCAGGACGAGAAGGGAAGATGAAAACAGATACCCAGTTATAGAGACGAATAAAGTGATAAAGACGCTAATTCGAGGGAACCGTAGTACACTACTATCATCGACAAAAGGTGGATCGAATAGCACGTCATGATGAATTTGGGGGGAAAGGTCCCTTTCAAGAGGAGAGAACACAATAGGGCGATGTCGGGAGAATGCAAACTTTACATTGGACACAGGAACAGGACGTGAATGATAGGGATAAGGAGAAGTGATGTGTTAATCCTCTGTGGCGTATTACATGTAAGGTATTTTAAATATCAAACGAGGCTTGGAGCCTAATTTCTTCTATTAATTGATAATTTACATTGCACATTTGTTTTTCTGCACCATAAAAGTAACTCACTTAAGGAAATTGTGAATATAAAAATGTTTTCACTCATTGAATTTCAATAGGAAACACGAGTTGACATTGGATATCACATATGTCTGCATATCGTCTTCTTTTATTTTTTTTTAAAATCTTAATTATCTTTCAATATTCTGTGTAACGAGAAGAGATATCGAAACTAAAATCTCTTTTGTAGAAAGTGCGACAGAAAAAAATAAGAAATATGAAACAATACTAAAAAATTATTTAATGAATTAAGTTTCTTAAGCGTGGTATTTTGAAAAGAAAATGAAACGTTTTATTTTCGCTCCTACATACAATTTGATTGGTTGAATGATACAATTGATTAAAGAATGACTTTCGTGTCACAGTAAGAAAAATCTCATGTTGGCCGCGAAATATAATAAATTGGGCTATTAAAGAATTAGTTACTTCATAATTGTAGGCATACTCGTTTTCAAGTAAATATTTCTAAAATGACTCAGCATTAAGAGATTTGGGAAGTATCTTATTGAGAAGAAACGGGAGATTCAAGAGCTTACGGTATCTTTCCCTCCGCATTCCCACAGACCCATTACGGATCAATAACACTCCTGGAAAAGATGCAGCTGTTGGTCCCAATTCCCAGCATTTGCGATGAGATAGAAGAAATACAATAAATGAAACCAGAGTTGAATATCGCATAATCATTTGTACTTTCATAGTCTGAAAAGGCGTAACTGAATTACTCTCAGTCTGTCTTCACCTCCAGAAACTTCGTTGTTCTCACGCTTGACAAATGTCGCGTGACAGTTATGAGACCGGGGGGAGGTTCATCATGTTCAGACTGACAAGTGAATAACTCGGTGGAGATTGGGGCGAGAATAGAGGATATATTCGGAGCCCGCATCTACTTCGACCTTCAAAGTTTGCAAGCGGCACATGCGTTTCAAAATCGCAATAAAGCGGATGTGTCCATTTAACTTTGCAAGAGAGCAACCGAAATATATTTATTAGAGATAAATTCTAATCTTGATTCAGTATTATGTATGTAAGATCAGTTATTTTCAAAAGAGGGATTCATAAATATTCTTAAAAAGAAACATGTAGGATAGTGCCATTCGCATGGTGCCAAATCCAATAAAAAATTTTCATTTAATATGAATTACAAAATTATTACATTTGTATGTCAAATAAAGACCTACATATCTTCATAACATAGCAGTTCATTAAACTATAATATTCTAAGATTACACAAAAAATGTTCTGAAGGAATTTTGATTTTGCGAGTTAGTTTTTTTAACCTATAGTTAAAGTCACTAATAACTCCAGTTCTAAAATAACACCTGTAAACAATTGCAACATATTTTGAGCACAAAGGTCGCAATAAACAACAATGATTTTTTGCTTCCTTAAAAAATTGAAAGCTTGGGGGCCACTGATCCCCCACTTCCAGGTAATGCTAACCTAATACTATTTCCCAAAAAATGTATGCGTTAGGAATCAGTATTTCTCACATATTTTATCCACTAAATTTCTATCCGCTAGCCTTGAGTTCAACACAAGATCCCACTAAATAGAAAAACATTCTCAAGACATCATAGTACATGAAGAAAGATTTGTACCAATTATGAGGATACATAACCTACTTTGTATGCGAACTACCAGAACCTAGACAAACGAAGAAATAGAGAAGCGTCATCCTAGGGGAACGAAAAATAAAGTGATAAATTGTGAGAAGGTGAAGAGGCGGTGGCGGCGGCAAGGAGCGAGGAGAGAATGCGGGGATGGCGAGGGCGACACTGGGGTGGAGGTGGCGGCGGTGGCGGCGGCGGCGGCGGATGTGCAGGTGGATATGGAGGTAGGGCCATCAAATGATGTCACTGCCAGTGCCCGGAAGATCCTAGATTTCGAGTCCCACGTACTGTGGCCGTGGGGGGTCTGGTCTGCTAGATTTGTGCGACACTCTGAAGGCCCAGAAGATTTTTAGGCGGGCCCGGGCTGCTTCAGCTTGAGTCCTCGGGATTGTGTTTCCGTGGTTTCTCCTATCAAACACCTGCGCGAATGCCACGAGGTGCAGTTCGCCCTAAACGGAAACACAACGAGTCAGGTTCGTGCCGAGCCCGCTGGCGGCGATCCTCCACCTCCTCTTTCCTTGTGCTATCGCTCACCCCTTAAACACTCTCGCCGCTGACTTCCACAAGGAAATGCCGAGGTAACACTACCACCACATGCCGGGGGAGCCGCAGATCTGTCCTCAATCGGGAGCCTTTATGAGGCATGGTCCTGCCTGGGGTGG
Source organism: Gryllus bimaculatus (assembly GCA_017312745.1). NCBI lineage: Eukaryota > Metazoa > Arthropoda > Insecta > Orthoptera > Gryllidae > Gryllus > Gryllus bimaculatus. The sequence goes on from BOPP01000057.1 coordinate 4,428,688, forward strand.
TATACCCCCCATCTGTGGTAGGGAAAATGCCAGCCAGCTAAGCAGTCGGAAGTCTCCTCGCTCATCCAGCTCGGCGAGACAATGTATTACCGCCACCTCCAATTTGGCTAAAACGCGATGAACATGTACAGCGCTTACCGCGCCCTAGAGGACCATATTCCAGTTGCTCGCTATCCCGTGAGTCACCGGAATCAATACATAAGATCTATCACGTCGCAAAACTTAGAAGCCCAATGTTCCCTGAGAGTGCGTCACCATGCTTTCGTGTGTAAACTGTTTACGCTTACGAGAGTAATCCGTCACGGTTGTTTGGTATATTACCATTACGGTGTGAGTAATCCAACTGAGCAGCAGGAACAAACACGAGCGTTCTGTATCTCACTTGGCTTCTGAAACTGGGAAACCGCTTAAATATGTGGATGGAACGCTGCGCCCCAGCTTCAAGTCTCGGACTTTGGTCCATATGATTAGTCCAATCATAGGCTAGCAACAAATGTTTCAGACGCCGTATATCCCTGAACAGAGTGGGGTCAGGACTACCTGTTCGAGATCGTGGCTGTGAAGATTTATATTCAAGTGATTTCCAGTGGTTATTCCGACGAGAATATCCACTACGTCAGTCAGTTAAGCGATTTAGGCAGTAATTCGTGTGCAATGCGCTATACTTTATTAAGAAGTGGTGATGTAAAGTCTCTACGAGATTTTTCATAACGAAGATAATTTAGAATAATTCAACATGGTGTGCCCTAACTGATATTATGTGCGTACGACTATCATCGTTCGTTCGGTTCTTACGGCTACAGTTTACTTTTTTGACTATAATAATCACATAAGATTGAAATAACTTATGATATATCATAATGATAGATAGAATTTAATCTCTGTAATAAGTAGTTAAAAGGGAATTAGTTGAAATTGACGTGGATAATATCAATGAATATTTTAATAATTAATAACAAATGATTAACTATTACTATAACGTGGATGTTCTATTATATAATAATGATGATAGATGAAATAAATTTAATATGAATAAGTAATTTTATATGCACTTGTAACTTTATATGAAATGTGTTGACGATAAGATTTAAATTAAAAGAATAAAACATACTATAGTAGTTTTGTAAGGTAATAAATATATCTTCTTCCCATTTAAATTGTCGTTATATTTACCACTCACAAAGTAATGTAATACAATATATAACATCAATTAAATCCAATTCTGTACATCATATAATGTAACTTAATAAATAGACAGGCAATACTAATAAAATTCAATAAATTCAAGGGCAAACCATAAATAGCACTTCATTGACATGATTGATCGGAGAAAACTAGTATAGTGATTTAATGGAAGAGTATATTAAAAATGAGACGAGGACCATATAGCCAAATAATGTTAGGTTGCACCATAGGGCAGACATCTGCTCTTCCGTGGAAGGGATACGAAAATTATGGCTAGATAAGAAGAAATCCTAACACAAATCGGACAAATGTGCTCAGGGTCTGAAGGAATTACAACTGTGTTAGGGCGCAAAATGGTTTAGATAAACATTTTAATAAGACGGGATTGTATAAACAGAAGGATCCCAAGACCTGATGGAAAATAGCACATATAAAATACGTCTGGCATAAATGGACGAGACAGAACATCACATGAGAGACGAGAGACCATACCCGAGATGCAGTACGACCTGTAAGCGATTGAGCTCAATAGATCCCAATTAGCAAAAAACTATGGATGCTCAGGAATCAGGCATGGTCAGAGTAAAGAAACGCAGGACTGAGGGAGCGAACGCATGTTAATACAGAATACCCTCGGAAGTTATAGAATGACGTACTAACTCTCGAATATAGTACGCCAATCTCCCGATCCTCCGTTGTGGGAACCTAGTTGTACACTACTTATCACCGACGAAAAGTGGATCTCGAATTGCCACAGTCATAGCCGTAGAATTTGGGGGAAAAATGGTCCCTTTCAAGTAGGAGAGAACACAATAGTGGCGATGTTCGGATAGAATGCAAAGTTTTACATTGTAGCATACATCCAGTTCTATTAATAGTTCGGTCTACAGACCGCCACTCCTTGGCGTGTGAGGTTATTTAGTGGGATAACGTACTAAATCGGAGTACATGTTGAAGTCGTGTTAATGCCATCGTGCTGTGGATGTAGTTACATGTAAGGGTTATTTGTTGTTTTTAAATACAAACGAGGATTGCGGTACCTAAGGTATTGATATCTTCCCTGACGTAAATGTACTTTTTTCTATTAATTGATAAATTACACTGCAAGCATTCTGTTTCTTGTGCCACTCTCACATCTTAAAAATATAGTTACTACTCTAAATGTTAATGTAAATTCAGTGGTTAGGGACGAAGAGGCAGGCCCTCACCTTATTCCGGACACTAAAAGGAAAATGTCACCTACGGCCCAAGTTAGTAACATAAAATAGTTTTTACATCTCACTTCAATTCATTTATATTATTAATATTTATTCATATAATTTATAATTTAGTAAATTCAATCTCAGGTTATTATTTATTATGCTCTATCAATTATTACGGGTACTTATTTATATATTTATTGATTTATTATCTATTCTTATTATTCATTAATTATTATTATTTATTATTATCATCATTATTATTATCATTTATTATTATTATTATTATTTATCATTAATTATTATTATTATTATTATCATTACTATATTATTATTATTATTATTACTTATTAATCAAAAATGTATAACTATAAGAAACGCATGGTTACATATTTTATCAACTCCATGTTTAATTTTCTAAAATAATTTCTCGTTGTGACATAGACTCTCATTATTTATCATTTACAATTGTTGTTTTGCAGGATTCAGAAGAGACTATCGAAACTAAAATTCTCCTTTTGAAGAAAGCGCCGCACTACATCGACAATACACAACGAATTAACAAACCATAATCGAATAGATGACGTTAGAATTGACGCGGACCGGAAAACTCCATGTAATATAAACATCACGCACCCAATCCTTCGGCAACGACACGGTGTTCGCGAGGCTACGTTCGCAGCTTAGTTTACGTTCGTGACCAGACGAAAGAGAACTGAGGTGCGCCACCAGCGTTATTAAGCGGCAGTTTTAGAAGCAGGGGGAGAATTACAGAACGCACCATGTTTTTTCGCGTTCCCTTGCCTGTTTGTTCTGTGCTCGTGTTGATATTGCACCGTTTGTTTACCAACAACTGACGGATCCTCGATGAATCTGTAACAGTTAACACAGATGCTGGATGACGCCCACTCGGGATATACTGAGTGGCTTACTTTTTGATAGATGATATGGATTCATTTGGTGAATCGGATGCGTTCAACTGATATGGTCATTAGGCGTTGTAAGATGTAGAGCATGATGTCATGTTCTTTGGTTGGGATTACTCAGCTAAGAGGTAATAATTGATCCTCACGCTGTTGTGTGGCGTCTGAGGTTAGTTACCAAGACATGCTATAGCGGTGCGTTATCCCCTACCCTACGAGGGGCTTAACCCCTCCTATGGGCAGGGACAATCGCATCTAAGCTCCCTCGTACTCTCAGTTCATTTCTACTTCGGTGCAGACATGAGATAGCTGTGGTATTGCGTAAGTTACAGGACAATTTCTTGTGATATGTCGTTATAAAGGATGGTGAGGATAGCCACAAGGCAACAGGAAGGTGAAGATCGCGGCGCGGTGCATGCGCGTTTGTTAGGGAACTGCCGGGGCATTCGGCAGGTGTGATCGGAGAGAAAACCATCCTGTGGAAAAACTACGATCAGCAGCAGTCCGCCGCTAGAATTTCTCGCGTTCAGGTTTAGAGTGTGCGAAAATCACGTTTGCACTTATATTCCGGCTGCGGACTCGAAAATTCTAGAGATCTACGGCGACGTGCCAGTGACCATCATTTGATTCCCTGAGCCACGTTCTCCCGACTGTTATTTTGTTTTTTTTTTTTTTTTTAGTTTGTTTCAATGGTGGCTGTGTGCTCCGTACAGACAAATGAGGCGGTTGTAGCTTCATCGAATCACGGAATGTTAATTTTAGAAGATTCAAAAGCACCTTATAATGTAAGGAATAATTTAACGGCCATTTTCGTATACAACTTGCACTTAAAACTAAATGCTAATAAATGTTTACATATTCAATATATTAACTGCCATAAATTTATACATAGTGATCCCTTGTACAGGTAATCATCACTCACTCACAATGAACATGATTCTACCTTCAATTTTTCAATTGGCAGATTTGTAGTTTTTGTATTAGATCACGGATTCTACATTTGATCGATTGGTGAGGAAATAACATCCCTATGTGAAATAGACGGCGAGCTGTCTCGTTCCAATTGTTCGGCAATAGACTTCACACAATAACAAAAAACCGAACTAACAGGAATCTTACATTTCATAAATGAATTAATAAATTCGTGCCAAACATAATAAAAAAATGAATAAAAAACAATCAAGATATGACCACAGAACTTGATGTACATTCAAGAACACGCGAATTCTCAAATTGAAGATGCGGGTAGCTTTGAGACTGAAGGGAGAAAGATTAAAGTGTAATATCCCCTGGAGTCTTTTCTAGAGTGGCGGGGCTGCCCCACTGGGCTCTGCGAACGGACCTCTTCATAACCCTTCCGCTCATGCGGAGCCAGCCGCTCTGCAGTGCAAGGCGGGATCTCTATGTTATGGAACTGCAGCGGCGAAACAAACCACGGCCCAATGTTTAGATTTATTCCAGTCAAAAAACAGTAAAAACTGTATTGACGTAGGGAGAGAAGATAAATACAATAAATGAAACCAGAGTTTAATATCGCTATAATATTTGTACTTTATATGTACTGAAAAGGCGTAACTGAATTACTCTCAGTCATCTTCACCTCCAGAAACTTCGTTGTTCCACGCTTACCAAATGTCGCGTGACAGTTATGAGACCGGGGGAGGTTCATCATGTTTCAGACTGACAAACGGTGAATAAAACTCGGTGGAGATTGGGGCGAGAATTAGAGGATATATCGGAGCCCGCATCTACTTCGACCTCTCAAAGTTTTGCAAAGGGCACAGCGTTTCAAATAATCGCAATAAAGCAAGGATGTGTCCATTTACTTTGCAAGAGAGCAACCGAAATATATTTATTTGAGATAAATTTCTAATCTTGATTCAGTATTATGTACGTAAGATCAGTTTATTTTTCAAAAGAGGGATTATTAAATATTCTCCCAAAAAGGAACAGTAGGATAGTGCCATTCCATGGTGCAAGCCCAATAAAATGTGTCATTTAATATGAATTACAAAAATTTAGTTACATTTGGTATGTCAAATAAAACTACATATCTTCATAACATTAGCAGGTTCATTAAAACTATAATATTTCTTAGATACACAAGAAAATGTTCTGGAAGGAATTTTTGATTTTTGCCGAGTTAGTTTTTACCTATAGTTACATGCGCACGTTTTCATAGAGTTCCAGAATGCCTTCCGTACATTTTAACTCTACAATAGTGTTAAAGATTTAAGTAAACAGTTTGAATCATAACTGTAAAATAAAAATAAATTTTTTAAAAATCGCTCAAGACATACACTGAATACTAGAAAACAAGTTAGTCCTTTCGATTTCTGCGCTTATCAGATAAAAATTCCTGTGAGTGCACAAATTTAGACATCTGTCTGACCGCATATGTACAAGATTTATGATTTTTCTTGCAGATTCTCATAATCTAAGTAAGTTAACTTCGCTCCTAATCCTCATTAAACAATTTTTGAACACATGTCATCTTAGAGGGCCCAACTAAGAGAACGACCTCCCACTTTCCTAGCAGCTAAATACGCTGAACCCCGCGAATATCATGATGTTGACCGCCTACAAAAATTTAAGTCATCCATGAAGCCAAAAACATAGGGTCATCTTCATCTGATATCAATTTGACTCAATGCGCGCCCTCGCGGTAATATGACCTACAAACCTGATCGAGAGGGGGTCAGTTATCCGGGAAGCATGAATATTGCTAATATCACACTTGTTATACAAAATTTCTTAAAGCCTTTTACGAAAAAAATATTGCAATACAAATGTACATAAGCCTCATAATTGTATTGTTTTCGTCTATTTCAATCTTATCTGTAACTATTTCCTACTCAACATGAATGATATGTTTACTGAGTAATAGTCTATTCTCATTATTAAGCGTCTTGCTAGAATCATAGACTTAGAACAGAATTTCTTTAATTATTCTCCAACGTTGTAAGTTGTGGAATAATAAAAGTTGTTTCATAAAATCGAGTTGAACGACCGGGCGTACTTCCAGGTGGGCAGAGTGCGGAAGGCAAGACCTACTGGGTCTCGTGCTGTCGCGTGTGAAACTGGGATGCACCGGTGGGCGCAAGAGTGGGGAACTGCGGAGCTGGAGGCAGCAAGAGGCCCGGCGTGCTCGAGGGCAATCGAGGCGAAGGCAACGGACGAGGCGTCAGCATGAGAGGAGGAACGAGTTCATGGGGCCCGAATAGCGCGGTCAGTACAGGAGGTGAGCACGGAATAATGTGAACAACCGAGCAGCCCTGCCAGCGGAACAGCGGCAGGCGCAGCGAGCGGACAAGGATGGGGCGATTGTAGAAGTGATAAGCATGAGGGTGAGGTGAGTCGCGAGGAAGGAGTAAAGGTGAAGCTAGGAGACTAGAGTGAGAGCTCAGGCGAGAAGATAGAGAGATAGCAGCGAAGACTAGGAAGGTAGAGGATGAGTTAGCAGAGAGATAGCGCAAGATAGAGAAGATAGAGAAGATAGAGAAGATAAGATAGCAGAGAATAGAGAAACTAGAGAGATAGAGAGCTATGAGAAGATAGAGAAGATAGAGAAGATAGAGAAGATAGAGAAAGATAGAGGGATAGAGGGATAAGAGGGATTAGAGGGGAGATGTGCGGGAGGGGAGAGGAAGGGTGAGCGAGGAACGGGCGACGTACTGGTGGTGGAGCTGGTAGGGGAGAGAGGGCGGAGAGAGGGGAGAGTAAGGGAGAGAGGGAGGGAGGGGAGGGCGGGGGAGGGAGGTGGAGGAGAAGAGGAGGGGAGGAGGTCGCGGAGGGGGTTGTCTGAAAAGACCGTCAGAACGGCAGGTCGTCTATGGGCGATGGTGGGGGGTGGGGGACGGTTAGGCTCGCAGGCTGGATGAGTGGAGGTGGCGCTGTGACGTTGGTGCCGGCGGAACAACCGTGGTTCGATGTGGCAGCGATGCAGTGCTGGGGCTGAGAAACGGGGCGAAGGCGGGACGCAGCGCCGGCGATGCCATGAATGACGGCACGTCCCCAGCTGCCTTCAGTGGGCCGCGGTGTGAGAAGGACAGCAATGGGCGGTGTATGCAGGACTAGGAGGGGCGGCAGGGGTGGGGTTGATGAAGCTGTGGAAGCACAGGTGGAAGCAGTGGAAAGCGGCGTGGGCGCGCGGCGGAGAGCGGCGTGGAAGGCGCGCATGGCGGCGGTTTGGCGGCGGGGCGCAGGTGTTCGGCGTGGCTGGTGTCTGGGCTGCGACGCAGAGCGTCGGTGGTGAGGCGGCGATCGGTGGCCTGCTCGTGCGGTGCGTCTAGAGAGCCGACTGTCGCCTGCGGCGGCGACTTGCGGTGTGAAGGGGTGGCGGTGTCCTCGGGCCCTATGGCAGGTCGCGATGTCGCTAGGCGTGGCTGGAGGATTACGGCTCCGTGCGGTGTGCGACGACAGGGATGTAGGTGTCGGGCTGAGGGGAGGTCGTCGGTCGCTACATGTGGCTGCTGGCCGACTTCACGTAGCTGGACAGCAGCAGAGGAGGGCGGTGCGGAGCGCGGGTCAGGCACCCAGCGCGGCTGGCCTTCGAGTCTCGTCCTCGCTCGCCCCGCCCGCCACGGGCCGCCACGCGAGGGCTGCAAGGCGGCGAGGCCACCCGCAGGCGCGAAGGCGCGAGCAGTATCGACCGCGGAGGGGGCGCGGGGCCCGTGGCGGGGCCGGGAGCGAGCGCCCGAGAGCTCCGCCGCGGGTAGCGATATCTCTCCTCCCTTTCCCGGCAGGGAGCCGTGCGGTCGCAGCTCAGCCTTTCGGCGCCCCTTTGGCATGGCCTGCGCCCCGCCCCGCCCCCCGCCTCACAGAACGGGTTACCTCTGCTTCCATTGATTCATGGATCCCTGGGAGCCTTCCAAATCGCAGCCCCTCCTCAGCCACCACGCAGCCACCTCGCCGCCTCCACCACCGCCTCCGCCCACCGCCACGCCGCCGCCTTTGCGCCACCGCCGCCATCCGCGCCTCGCCGCCTCCGGCCGCCTCCGCCGCCGCCACCGCCGCTTCCACTGCTTCTCAACCTCTTCCACCGCTTCCATCACCACTTCCGGCCGCCACGCTTTCCACCGGCGCTTGCCGCCTCGAATGCTTTTTCCACCGTTTCCGCCGGCGCCACCACCACAGCCGCC
>BOPP01000057.1:4437160-4451146 GCA_017312745.1 Gryllus bimaculatus
ACCTTCCTCACCTTCCTCACCTTCCTCACCTTCCTCACCTTCCTCACCTTCCTCACCTTCCTCACCTTTCTCGCCCATCCTTGCCCCGCGCGCCGCCGCTGTTCCGCTGCAGGGCTCTCGGTTGTTCACATTATCGTGCTCACCTCCCTTCCCCGGGCCCTCGCCGCCTCCCTCATCTGACGCCCCGTTGCCTTCGCCTCGATCGCCCTCGCCGCCGCCTTTGCGCCTCCACCTGCCCAGCCACCTTCGCCCCCGTTGATCCCAGTTCCAGCCGACAGCGCCCTTCGCCTCCGCACCTCCCACCTGGATCGCCCGGTCGTTCACCTCGATTTTGAAGCAACTTATTACCCTTACTAGTGGAGAATAATTAAAAGAGATTCGTAAGTTATGATTGCAAGACTAATAATATACATATCTCAGTAAAATTATTATCATTTTTATGATAGTTACAGATTAAATTAGAAAGACTAAACAAGCACCACTATTTCTTAAGCACTACGAGAATGTTGGGCCAGCCATCCTCCCACATATCTACAAAAGGAATAAATACTCCGTTTCCATTGGTTACCAGTCCCAGAACATTATTTTCTTATCGCTGATATCAAAACTATGTTAATTTTGTAATTCCATGGATATGGTATTGTTACTGTTTTGTTTAGTAATTTCAGTTTAATTATTTTCTCTATCTTTTATACATCTCTAAACAATCTCTTTGGAAAGCTTAGAAGATTATATATCGTATTGAAATCATGGAACGCCCGTAGAGCGACCTCTCCGGCATCTCGTGTGCTCGCAGCCAGTGCACCGAAGTCACGCTCTTAAGCTCTTTTACTGTGTTTACTCGTTGGCCGCTCGACCCAATGCATTAGTTATTACCTAATGCGCGACCCAAATTGTCAGTATCAACAGTTTACTATCAGAAATCCACATACAATACATGTACATTACTTTACAACACACTGCCAAATGATATTAAACAATTGAAGTCGGGTCACAAATTTAATTTAAAAGTAAAATCATTTCTGCTACATAGTCTCTATATAATTACAGACTATATTGGTTATCAAAAAGAAAAATAATGTTTATTTTAACCTAACAGTGATATGCAATGAATTAGTGTTCATTTCTATTGTATAATATTTTTAAAATACTTAATATGCTTATAACAAATAATGTACTTCAGCTTCCGTGTCAATGACCCCCATCTCGATCAGGTTCCCTGATCCATTGAGCAAATGCTGAGATGGCTCCCTATTTTGCTTCTGGACGTAAATGTAGCTTCACTATGCGCACGTTTTGTTGACTCTCCTTTTGCTTGTAATGGCAGGAGAAGAGGTAAGGGCGAGTTACTATTTTGTTAGCAATGCAGAAAAATCATAGTTGCAATTCGCGTACAGATGCAAATAAGTTTTCTATAACTCAGAAACGAAAATGACTCTTTTTTCAAGTATTGCTAATCTTGCGATTTTTAAAATTTATTTTTATTTATGTTAAACTTTTACTTATCTTTCAACTATTAAGAGTTAAAATGACGGGAAGGGATTCTGGATCGCAAGAAAACGTGCGCAGATTATCTTCTCCCCCCTACGTCACATACAGGTTTTACTGTTTTTGACTGAATAAATCTAAACATTGGGCCATGGGTGTTTTCGCATTGCAACGTTCGTAACATAGAGACTCCGCCTTGCACCGCACAGAGCTGGCTCCGCAGGGCGGAAGGGTATGGGGAGGCTCGCCGCAGATAAACTGGGATATCGAGGAAAAATTTCCACTCGAGAAAGACTCCGAGGGGAATACCAATTTTCTGTCTCCGTCTGAAGCTACCCGCATCTTAATTTTGTGAATTCGCGTGTTATTGAATGTACACAAGTTCTGTCAGTTCTTGATTGTTTTTTATTCATTTTTTTATTATTTTTGGCGAATTTATTTTCATTTGATGTAAGATTTGTTAGTTCGTTTTTGTTTCGTGTGAATTCTATTCCCGACAATTCCTCACCAATCGATCAATGTAGATCTAATACAAAAACTCAAATGTCCATTGAAAATTGAAGCTAGAATCATGTTCATTAGTGATGATGATACCTGACAAGGACACTATGTATAATTTTATGCAGTTAATATTTGAATATAAACATATTACATTTAGTTTTAATGAATTTTTACGAATGGCTTAAATTTTATTACATATAAGTGCTTTGAATTTTTAAAATTACATTCCCGTCATTCGATGAAGCTACCACCCCTCATTTGTTGACGCACCAGCCACCATTGAAACAAACTAAAAAAAAAGCCAGTCCGGGAGAAGTGGCTCAGGGTATCAAATGATGTCACTGCACTGCCGGAAGATCCTAGATTTCGAGTCCCGGCGGTTGCAGGATTTTCGACACTCTGAAGGAGAATTCTAGCGGCCGGCTGCTCTGATCGGAAGTTTTCCCTGGTTTCTCCGATCAACACCTGGCGAATGCCGGAGCAGTGCCCTAACAAACGAGTCATGCACCGCGCGCGATCTTACCTTCCTCTTCCTTGTGCTATCCTCACCCCTTACACACATTCACAAGAAATGCCGTACACTACCACACATGCCGGGAAACTGATCGGGAGCTTAGAGCATGTCCTGCCTGGGGGGTAACCCCCCTGTGGTAGGGGAAACCCCGCTAGCAGTCGGTAAGTCTCGCCATCCAGCGAGACAATATTACCGCCACCTCCCAATCAAAAACATACATTACACTTACGCGCCTAATGACGTATCAGTTGACGCATCCGGATTCACCAATCAATCCATATCATCATCAAAAAGCCAATGTTCTCGAGTGCGTCACCAGCATTCTGTGTTAACTGTTACGTTACGAGGAATCCGTCAGTTGTTGGTATACCAACGGGTGAGTATCCAACGAGCACAGAACAAACACACGTTCTGTATTCTCCCTGCTTCTAAACTGCCGCTTAATACGCTGGTGGCGCACTCAGTTGTCGGCGGTCAGAAGTCCAATTAGGCGAACGTGAGCTCCGACCGCGTGGGGTGGGTGCGTGCGTATTTCATATTTCCGGTCGCGCCAACTACGTCAGTCGTTAGGGTAATTCGTGTGTAAAGGAAGTCCTTTCAACGAGATATTTTAGAATTATACATGGTTGATAATTGTAACATCGTTTCTTATAGATACTTTTTGATTATTAATAATAATTAATAATAATAATAATTAATGATAATAATAATAATTAATTGATTAATAATAAAAATAGTATAAATGAAATATATAATAATGATAAATAATAAATAATGATAATAAAAATAATAATAATAATAATAATAATAATAATAATTTATTAATAATAATGATAATAATAATATAATAATGATAATGTATTTAATGAAGGGCGAGGCTCAGGCATAGAGCCTGCTCTTCCGCCTTAACACTGATTTACATACATTTAGAATAGTAACATTTTAAGAGGGGAGGACAAGCTGTACATTTACGTCTGGGAAAACAAACCTAGGGACCATCCCGCATAGCCTTAAGCGATTGAGTAATCCCAGAAAAAACCTCAATCAGGATGGCGGTTGCGAAACATTAATAGAACTGAGTATGTTATACTGAGTAGTGAAGGGAAGTTTCGTGGAAAGAGAAAGAAAAGACGTACAGGGGAAGGGGTCAAAAAGTATGTAATGATAAAGTTTGTGAGGAGAAGAAGAGAAAAAAGAATAGACGATGAAGAAGTAGGCGAAAAAGTGAAGTTATGTTGAGGAACGTTACAGAAAGCTACGTTACGTTTCTTCAAATAACTTCACTTTTGATATGGATGCTTATTTTCAACGGAACATTTAAAAACTTGAAAATTTGTTTCTTAAATGTTTTGTGCTGTATTTTTATGGTGAACATTGCTCAAGATCACAAGTAAAATTATTGAATGTTATGAGTCAGTAATTTAAATATTATTTTTGCAATTATTGTTCAGTCTGGAACTAACTTAGTAAGAAAAGTGATAATAATCTAAAACTGGCTAAATAGCCTTTTCAAAATCTTAAAGCGATATTTATAAAATCCCAAACTCCTACTCACAACTCCCGCTTTTAGATATTTAACCACAGATGCAATTATTGAAGATAGTTCTGAAATCCATTTTCCTTTGGAATACTGACAAGTGGTCATCATCAGTGATGGGAAATAATGTACCTCGGTTTCTGGGAGGAATCACACAACACTCATGAGAATAACCAAGACCAAAGTTGACCGCAATTCTCTGACACAATCTTTCTGTTTCAAAAATCAACTTTCGGAAGAAATTATGGGAATTAATGGATTTTTTATGCGAACATACGTAACATAATTATGTGTATTTGTGGTTCTCAATCCTAGTTAGTACTGGAGTATTTAAATCCTCGCAAAAGTTAATATTTATTTCACAAAATGCGTTTCAAAATAAAGTAACGAAAAGTTTATAACTAATTAGACGCGTTCTAAATACTTAATGAACGAAAAAAGAAGGATTTTGACCTTCTTTCGCGATCTTGCCCCAATTTTATGTGTTAATACACAAACAAATGCAATAATCTTTTTTGTTTCAAACTGGAACTTAATAATCCAAACTTCATCGGTTTGTAACTTTGTTACCTTAGCACCACGAATCACTGTAGTCTTTCGACTGCTTTAGAAAGCAACCCGTTTGACATTTGTGCTTTTATGCACTTGGGGTTTGCAGCGACACATGCAATTGTCATGCCACGTTAATATTCGTTGGGACACATGGAGAGGGAGTTAGAGATGAAGTAGCATAAAGAGGCAGACGAAAAAAAGGGGAAGAAGAAGAAGAAGATAAACAAGAGAGAGAAGGATAAAAAGAAAAAGTGAAGAAGAAAAAGAAGATGAAAAAAGTAAAAAGAGACAAAGTAGTAGAAAAAAGAAGTAGAAGAAAAGCTTTGCCTAAGACCAATACTGTATTCCTTTAACGAATATGTATTCTCTGCATTTTTATGTGTGCAGTCCCGCTTATGAATATAAGTATAGAGCAGATCCCTGACAACTAGTTACAACAATAACTTTTGTTATGATAATTTTCCCATTTTTATGCGCACTCTTTAATTTTACGTTTAGTTTATTTACTGCTGTAGTTTAATTTGCTATTAATTTAGTTAGTTCCTTACTGTTTTAGTTTATTTTAATTTAATATTTTATTAACATTTCATTGTATTTGTATGCTCCTTGTAATGCCGTCCTATGCTATCAAAATATTCGTAGTTTTTTGTTTCCACGAGAAATATCAGAGTAGGGACTATTTGTTACTTCCCGGACTTACCTGCAATTTCTTAATTTGAATGCACCGCTGAATATACAGTAAAAAGTAAAATGGCTGTCGGTGTTGAAGGATTTAGGGAATAAGATGATTTGGTGGAGGTTTTTTGCAGTAAAAGTAACTCACTGGAAAGAAAAGTTTTATTGCACGAGCCATGTTGCTCGTGAACTCAGAGTACAAGTATCATACCGTGCTCTAATGAGAAGTAAACAGCACAATGCAGAATTAGAAGCCTAATTCTACACCATACGTATTTCTTTCACAGCTTTAAATACAATATTGTTCTGATAAAAGATTCAATGTATCAATCACAGAATTCAAGAAGTGCGAGCTTGCACTCGAATCGTCCACATGCAATATCGACTCGAGTGCAGCTTCGCCCCAACCTCGCCCGCTTCCGATTTCGAGACGGCGTCACGCGTCTCAAAAAGAAAGCGGAAATCGTTAAGCAATGACTTTCAAAGACAAACAGAAACGAAGAATTGACTTGAGTAACGTGCTGCTTGCGAGTGCCTGCACCGTGTATGCGACATTCGCTCGTTGCTGCGGGTGAGGCGAAAATGGCAGCGTGATGTTTTCTTCTAAGGCTTCTCATGTAGTTTACATAGAAATAATGTAGTAGTATGCTTTGAACAAATTCAGATACGTTGAACTCACATACACGAATTTACAGATAAGTCTTCCTGCACTGATTTGGGTGTGAGAATAATAGGCTTAGTTACCTGATCCAATTGACTTGTTTCTAGATTTATAAAAATAATTTAATGAATGGTTAATTTAATCAAAGGGAACATACGTCAGATTAATTGTTGGTTTGTTCCTGCTTTCATGAAATAAGGGAGAAATTGAGCTTTTTTATATTGACTCGTGGAATCCATTCAAGGTCCATTGCATGAAGAGAAGTGCATCTCTTAGCAAACCCCAAATTTTCCAATGAAATAAATATAGTTTTTTGCTGAAAGTTAATTAGGAGAGGCGGTAAGGCACCGTTATATTCTGAACGTCCTCCCCATATGCAAGATCAAGATCTCACTGAATTGCAAGTAGAAGAAGTGCATTTCACACAATTTTGATGATTGGAGGTTTTTTAAAACGGTCCATCCAAATGAATCAATTAAATCGAAAACCCACATTTGTCGAGAAGACGGCTTGAAAACCATTTCTGAATGGTTCAGAATTTTGTAGTATTTCTATACACTTCAGTGCTAGTCTGCGTGTTCTACATTCACAAATAACCATGGATTTAAACATCGTGTATGAGCGTTCTGTATCCACTTAATTAGAAGCCCTAGTTTGGAGTCGAGAACGCACCATAAATGCGTGTTACATACACAAGTTTGCGGCGGGTGACTGAGAAATGAATATTTTGCTGTGAGTTGAGAGTGAATCGATCTTATAGTATTCATCAATGAAGTTCTAAATTGTTTCCGGAATGTGGAATGTGCTTTAGAGCACCATAAATATTATTACAGCGGGTCACCTTCATCTCTTAATATTCATTTCATGGAACCAAAATGTCGCGTATGCAACCTCCAACGTCAAGAATTCAAACAGATGTTGGCATTGCTGCTCCCCATTCGTATTATGAACAACGAATAAAGTTTTTTTTATCGAAGTTGTATAAAGTTTTCTTTGATAAATTCCATCGAAACTTAAATTACTTCTCCATCCCCTTACAGTAGTAGAAATTTCCAGGACGGATTTTAGTGGAGTTATATTTCTTTATTCACAGACAGTTTTTAATGCATTAGTATTTCATAATTTTGTTATCGTATTTGTACATTTTATTTAGTGAAAGCATTAGTCATTATTAATTCCAATTAAACACTCAATTAGCAAATCCCCATAGCAAAGCATACATAACGTGACGTACACAAATATATAAATATGTACGTAATGTAAGTACGATTAAAAATGTAAAAAGTAAATAATTCAAAATGTACCTTGAAGTCCATAAATTGGGTTGCAAAAACGCTGATCCCAAGAGTATTTACAAACTCGTTATTAAGTAGATGCTTTCCAGGAACTAATTCGTTGTCACTGAAGTAGTCAGTTTTAAAAAATATACTATTTGTGGTTTGCTGCGATGGATAACGTTTAAGGGATTCATTGCAGCATGTACAACACGAGAATTCTTGACGATGGGCACACTATGTAAGACAAGTGTGAATGGACTGAAGTCTAGTCTCTGCGCCTCCTATGGCTCTACTCCCTGCTGTTCGTCTGCTTTACATGTTTAATAAATTATGTACACTCTGTATTTTAATTAACAAGGACCTACAGTACTTACTGACATATTACTTTGCGTCGATAAAAATATTGTTATTTAACTCTAGCTACGAAGCAGTTTCTATTTTTCTTTACATTCAACTGGGAATAATGCTCCGATGCCTAGAGTTACAATTAAATATCAAGCGTATTAATGCGATACATAATTGAAGGTAATGAATAACATTGAAGTATTGGTATCCGATTTTAACCTCGTGTTTTGAGGTAAGCAAACGACCTTAATATTAATTTACTCATTCTTTGAGAAGAGAATCACAGATCTCATTTGTGATATGATAAATATGACGTCAAATATGATAAATATGAACAGAACCAACAATAATTAAAATGTGAATGAGTCGACTCGTTATAAGATATAACTGAAGAATCGAAGTTAATTTAGGTATTTAATTGCTGCAGAAATTTGTTTAAAAATATTTTATCTCAATGTATTTAAATCTACTTAAAATTTTTTTTAAAAAATTAAGTTTTGAATTATACTCACGAACTATTCTCTCTTAAACATTATATTCTCACCCTCTATATTCCACCGAATGAAATTCTCATGAAGCAGATCTAATCTCAAAACTGCAATACACTAAAAATGCAGAAAATTTTATTCACGCCCTCGATTATAAAACAAATCAAAAATATTGAAGCGGGTTGGATAAAGACGGCGGATAAGATAAAGCAAACGTTCTCTGGCCGCCTGCAACACGTGTTGGGAAACGGAACCGGGGGCAGGGGTTCGACTCGGGGCGGAGGCTGGGCGGGAGCGGTTTCACCTGTTTTGGAGGGCCACCGCTTTACGACGCCTTGTAAAGCGGCCTAACGGCACCGCCCACGCTATCGCCAGGGCGCTAGGGGCCCACGAGATGTCCCGCGACCTGCCACACGGTTGGAGCAGCCCCCCCACCCCCCGACACGTTTACGACACAACTACACGCCGACACAAACAAACGAGGCGAAACGCTCGCCAGCGGGTGGCAACGATATCGCAACAAAACTACAAAATGTTTTCACATATTTTATCACGTGTTTTTTTTCTGCGGTAAGTATATTTCAATACACTGTTGTATTATGACTGTGTATTTGTACGTATATTTGATTTTAATTTTCTCATCATTGGTACATATTAACACTCCTTTTGGAGATATGGATTACAAATATGCTTGTAAAGTAACTTACTCCTTTTACTACGTTTACTATTTCCCTTAATCGAATATTATTTTCGAGAAACTGCATGTAAAATTGAGAGTTTTTTTAATAATACATAGGAATGCGAAAAGAAGCACGAACGTTTCTTGTCTGTAGTATGTCATTCCTAAAGAATGAATTTGGAGATTAAAAAAAGTTAATTCAAACAGTGAAATTTAATTTTAAATTTAGATATATTAATAAATAATAAATTTATAGATTGTTATGGTGTATATGGTTTCAAAAGTATCGATATCCAATATATAAATGCGTAAATAAAAAATTATCCAACTCTTGCGTCCCCAAAGAAGGAGCGGGGGCCCTATCAGGGTGATTGGGTTCACGAAACTATCAACTCGCCGTAGTAAATGATAGGGTACATCTGAACTTTGTATTAGCGTTTTTAATGCTAATGGCTATTTCAGGCCTTGGTATTGACAATAATTCTTATTGTATTCAGATAAAATCTGCGTGCTCCACATCGAAGGTAAAGTTTCTGCAAATACGCGGATTGTATTTCGGGTTTCATGTTAAATTATCATTAAATTATCCTTAAAAGCTTTCGCAAAAATCCCAACGAGTCTTCGAAGCCTCAGCTTAGATGCCGTACGCCGGGAGAGAACTTCATACAGGAATTTCTTACAATGCACTTCACTGCTTCGAACTGGTGAATTTTATAGTGCATTGCTCTGAATTACTTCATTTAGTGAATATTGCTGGATCCGTGCCAGTGTGTGTTTAATGCATCAGTTACGTATGCACATAGTAATTAGTAAATCCAATCATACAGGAGAGTCGAAGATAACATTTCTCATAATTACACTGAAGCTGCTGAGAATAATATGCATATATTTCCCAAGAATCTCATTTGTTAATATTAATCAGACAATTCATCTTAATCGTGAAATAATCCAGAGTTAAAAGTTATTGAATGCACAATTAGGAATAATCCAATCAGATTTAAACACCTTACTGGAACTCAGTCGAATTTGAAATTGAAACGATTAATGAAATATGGCATTAGATCTACAATTGTTATGGCGATTCAAAAATCATGGACAAGTTAGACCCAAATTATGAGAGTTTTTTGAAGCTTAGAAACCAAATAATCAGTAACACCAATTTCTACAACCTATTTACCAAATCTAATTTTAAAGGGAGTATACGATATTTATTAAATTCTAAAATATGGTAGTAAACAATTCTGGGCTCAATAAAGAAGATATATATGTGCAAATATTGTCTCATCTTAAAAAAGAATCATGCAAAGTAGTCAGTGGATTGAATATTTAAAGAGAAAAAATCAAAACAGTTGCACAATTGATAGTCGATATATATGCAAATAAATTTAAAATAATCACTTAATTACTAAAATAATCGCTTTACAGGCTCTTAATTGGATCAGCAGTAAACTTGCAGAAACAGAAAATTAATTACTATCGACTATTGATGAAGTCTAAAATGAAAAACAATTCTTAACTAATGTCCTTCGGGTTGCTTACTGTATTACGCGTGTCGTCTAACCGCATTAAATTAGTCTTCTAAACTCTTCCCCAATTCCCAACGAAGTGTTCAAAGTCACAACAGTTTAATATGGATTATAAACTATAAAATATGTTCACAATACTTCGGTAAGAATACTAAGTGGTATTTGTGATATTTTGGGTATTTTCTGAAACAAATTTTTGTAATTATGTACCAATTTATAATTATAAGTGGCCTCTTTAACCGGTACACTTTTGCATTCTATCTATGAATATCTTGTTTTGGGTTGAAACCGACACAGTACATGAAATTGTAATTTACATAAATTCATGTTTTATTACGAGAACAAAATGTCTTTTGTTTAAAGCATCGTTTAATGGTCAAAACCATTAAGCGTGAACAATGCAGTATTGCATTAAATAATTTACAGAAGGAATAATTTAGTGAACTTGAAACATGGCATCACTACATTTTCATCAAATCATTACAAAAGTCAATAGGTCGTTTTGCTCCACTTTGCTTATGGCAGAAAGCAGATAAGTTATTTTCCCACACATAATTCTTCGCAATAGAATTATATTATAAATTATATACTATAAAAATATGGTTAATATAATATATAACTTTTATTCACCTGCTCATATTTATAGAAATCATTGTATTATGATTTTCGTACAATAAGTATAGCAGAAGACACATTTATTATGTATCAATAAACAAAATAATGTGGCTATGAAATTTTATCAGTACTTCATTTTTTCAATGAACTTTTATATTTTGATTTTGTATTCCTTCCTTACAACTGCAATTTGTAAGGAATTAAAATTCCATTTGCTTGGTGTCTGAGTGGTGTCCTCATTTTTTCTATATCATAACTTAAAAATCGACGAAAGAAAATCGAATTTTTAATGTTTCTTTTTATATGTGATGCGTCTTAAAACTTTTTGCCTTGCAATGTCAATAAAAGTATAATATCTTAGAAAAGGTTTCAAAAATTAGGATAAAAACTTTGGAAAGTTGTAGCCTATGTTGAAATGCGCCTATATTGAAATATCGATTTCTTAAAAAACGTTCAGTTTGTCTCAGTTGTTCTCTTCAAACCGTAATGAAGTCATAAATTAAATTTATTGAAACTCGTACTGCGAAAAAGTATAACATTTAAATTCAATCATTAAATTTGAAACACTGACGATATTATAAAACCCCTCTTTGTCATAAACAACATTTGCCTAGTCAAGAAAATTGTTCTGAGTTGACAATTTGTATGTTATTCATTAGTAATATTTTAAGATATATGTGAGTTGTGGTGGATACAGAATGCACGAATAATTCCGTTTTCCTTTATGAGATAAGATTTATTACATTATTTAATAACTTTTTGGTCGTCTGGACTACGTATTCTTAGTAGTTCCTGTAGTTACGTATATTTTTAGTAATACATACTAAAAATATAATCGTTTTAGTTTGAAAGTAATCTTTGTGGTTGTAATTTATTATTGGCTGTACATCTGTGACCCACAGTGGGACAGATTGTGGCCACAAATCTGTAAGGTTTAGTAATAGTTCTCCAACTTTCGGCGTTCATATTGATTTTACGTATATTTTTAGAGAACGAAAATGCATTATACTTTCCATTTGGAATCACTTGATGAGCAAACTTCATAAGGATGCGTTAATAAATTCACTATGACGCCTACACATTCTCCCCACCTGAATGGACTCACCCAAGTTAAGTTCTTCTCTACCTGACATAAACATCAAATTACACTGAGATAAATTACTAATAAAAATATGCTTTCAAAACTAGTGGTAGTATTTTTTTTCCCAAATGAAATGAGAGGTATGACTAGCAGAGAATATGGAAGACAACTCGCTAGTTACCATTGTAAACAGTTTGAAGTTTCAGAGAGAACATGAAACTCCATTTCTTGTATTTTACTTTTCGGGATTTCTAAAATACGTACTAACAGCTGGTTATGATTAATGAGTGGTGAATACGAGAGAGAAACGTTCTTATGGCCACGAACCAACTTAGGCACTAGCAAATGATAAAGGCCTTCAATTTGATGTTTTCGTTTACGTCAGAAATGCTTTCCGGCAAATCGCCGAAAGATTGTGATGAAGGAGTGAAACTATTTTTCACCTACGAGATCCGCTTGTAATATTATTTACCAATCCGATGTTTATCTCCCTGGAGCTGTTCAGTGAGTTCTACAACTGTTGGCGGGTAAAGACAAATGGAGGAAGCTGAAAGATGAAAAACGAACCTGGCTTTCGGGAACTATCGCTTTCCACTTGGTCGGAATTTCGGGTCAAGGGCTCGGCGTCGAGACATTAACTGATTTCGCGCTTCCATATTTTTATCCTTTAAGGGCGATTTACGTTTCCGAACTGAACGACCAGTATATATGTTAGGGAAGCTCTTTTACTAGATTGAAGCTTTTCTTTTTTATCTCCTTTGACTCAAAGGGCTGGAATTAGGAATAAAAATAATATATTTGTCATGCTACATCATCCATGTTGCATTTAAGTCCTGAATAGATTTCACTTTCACAATACTCTCATCACGAAATTGTGAACTATGTCCTAAATTATTCGGAATCATGAGATTACTTGCGAACACAATATAGAAAAAATATGCATTTCCATTTGATCTTAAAGGATTTGCGTAATTCTTCATTTTTGAACTATTTTTTAAGTATTAAAGAAGCAAATAGGTGCATTTTACATTTTATTTGCGAATTTCTTTAAATTAATTGAAATGTTCACTTCATTGCAAAAGGTCAGTTCTACCCAAAACATCAAATTAGAAAATCTGAGTTAATCATTCGTAGCTCCTGTAAAAAGTCCATTGTACTAATATGCTGAAATTATTTTATCAACAAGAACACTACATGGAAGAATTGTGTTAATGAATTTGTGCAAGCGTTTAGTTTTTAACTTCAGTTGTGCATTCTTGAAAGTTTCTCTGAAGAAACCTACGACCTAACCGAAACGTAATAACGATGTTAAGGCCCTTCGCGTTAATGCGTATAGAACAGTCAACTTATCATTATACATAATACCACTTTTTGTTATATCACACTGCATTTACGAAATTTATTTTCTTAGCAAGAAAATCTCCATTTTTATAATCGAAATTATATGAATCTTAAATGACACAAAAAATTTCTATCGTACATGTTGCATTCGATGAATAATTTAATTTTTACTGAGTCAAATTAGCATATTTATTAAAAGCTTAGTAATTAATCATGAAGACAGTCGCATCGCGGGTAACGTTACATATTTTTTTTTATTTTTAATAAAAAGATAAATGCAAACGCGTTGGGACATTTCGTGGATTAAATATTGCATTGAAATTGTTATATCTTGCGTAGTCTGATACACTCACCAGCTCAGCGTGGCAAAGCAACTTAGTGAACAGATCGTTTTTATACAAAAAATCCACTTTCTAAAAAGAAATGCGTTTTTGAATATCACAAATATTTATATAGAAAATATTGTTCTTAAACATACAAGATTTGGAGTTGTAGAAATAGATGCATACAAAACCATACTGAGTAATGATCAGTGTTCATCGATTGTTGCAGAGTTAGTCACGCTGAAAATTCATAATTTCAGCGTGGTATAAGGGAGGGTTTTGCAATAAAGCACGGTCGGTGGAGTGCAATTAGCGGGCGGGCAGTGGCGCGGGCGGGATGCGCTAGATTGCCGCTGCGATCGTCGCGTCGCCCCGAGCCGGTT
>BOPP01000057.1:4482492-4497592 GCA_017312745.1 Gryllus bimaculatus
GGACGACCAGAGTGCGATGGACGGAGGCAGCGTAACCGGGCAGACCGGGTCTGTCGGCGGCAGTCAGGCGAGCGGAGAAGAGGGGTCGGGATGGACCGAGGGCCAGGGCGTGTGAGGGCGGCCGAGGAGGCGTGGACGCAGAGGGGGCGAGGCAGAAGGGAATGAGAGGAACGAGGCGGTTGGCGGCGGCGGGCGGAGGCGGGGGCGCGGGGGTGGCGGGGGCGGGTTGTGAGACGCGTCGAGCGTAGCGGAAAAGAACAGCGGGCGGGGAGCGGGTTAGGAACAGGCAAGGTGCAAAGAAATGGAAAAATGGGGCGGAGACGAACGGAGGTGGACGTGAGGGCTGGGGCGGGAGTGAGGATGGCCGGGGTGCGGAGGGCAGGAGGGCGGGAGGGGATTTGGCGCATTGGAGCGAAGAGGTGGGGGCGGTGAACGCGGGGTGGGACCGCGGCCGGGGCGAGTGACAGCGACTTGCGGCGGCGACGTAGGGGCAGGGACGGAATGAGGACGGGCACGGCGCGTCGCGGCGGGGGCGGGGGTGGCCGGCGCGCCATTTACACGGCCTGCCGGTGCCTGGCTCCACCGCGCGCGCTATATTTAGGGCGGACGGGCGAGCGAACGGATGGTCGAGGGCGGTCGCGGCGACCGAGCGTCGAACCGTAGCCCGCTGCTGTGCGCAGCAGGTCGCACGCTGTGGGGAACTGCGCCGCTACACAAAAGCACAATGCAAGCGCACTGCAAGCCGAGCGTCCCCAGCAATACACTATCCGCGAACGAATGTGAGATCATATGAAATATGCTTCCAAACGCAGATTGTTGTTTTTACTACTTAAATAAATATTCCCTCTTTTCACTGTATTTGATGATTTAACCACGAGAAGCAATTAGACACATAGTACTCCATGTTTAAATTGTGCTTTTGGTCAAATTCTCTTAAAATTCTTCAAATATATTTAACAATCAATATTGATGTGTTTTCATAATTACTTGCCAATAGGCACGTAAATTGGCAGGGAAATCTTTTCACAATAAGAGTGACTAGTTTTATTGCGCATTGTGGTTTTAAAATACTTGACGTGGTATATGTGCTGAAGATAACGGGATACAAGGGCTACAGCTGCGAAAGTAGAAAAGTTTTCGATTGGTTTTTATTCCGCAAGATTGCTTGGGTTTTCATGTAATAGTGAACTGTGGCCAAACATACGGTTTGTGTAGATAATTTTTAGGGTTTCCTGGTGATAAATCCAAACTTCGATAACTCGAATGCCTTAATAACACTAGTTTGATTTATTCCAAAAACATTGGAAATTCTTTATCACGAACATCGTAACAACGAAGTATCTCGATTATTTTCTCTTGCAAATCCAAATTATCGAGTTCCACTGTATAATGAAAGGACGAGGTTGGATTATGTAGCTCTTTGAAGAGTGAAACATATTTGAATAAAAATTAGATTCGGTTTACTCATGTTTGTTGTGTCTAGTTTTCACTCACCTCCCTTTAATAGAGTTGGCGAGTCTCATTTTAGAACGGCCCTTTTCATTGCACTTGATTACTTGCTTACAGCGAGTTTGCGAGAATTTCATTTGCGGGTTCTGTAGTTTGCCAAGGTTCGTTGAGCTTCACGCTTGGTTTTGTATACTACGCAGAACCTTGCAAGCTTTTGGAACAATACCTGACATTAACACTTCTTGGTAGTGAGTTTGCTATGATTTTCAGACGTCTACAACATAGTATAAATGAGTGTGATTCAAAATATATCCATTCGTATGGTGATATTTCACTCAAAAATATATCAAACGAAACCTTAAGTTAAGTAAGTTTCATCAGTCTCTATCTAGATAAATTTTATATCAATGAGAGAAAGTATATACAGTTAATCTCGCAAAAACAAATGTCCACATTCCTATAGAAGACTGTACTTCCAAATCATCAGTGCAGTCACACCGGACTTCTATAAATTTTCTAGAGTAGCGTTTGTGGACTCTACTCAATTGTCCTCATGCTAGGGAAGTTGATTTCAAATTCTGTTTTAATTGTAGTCTTTCACAACGAACAACTACAAGTCTTTCCTAACGAACCTTTAAAACTCTAAGATCGGCTGGATGTATTCATCTCCTTTAACATTTGTGCTGCATCTTCATGGACCAATGAGAATTTTGATAACGCTTGTATATTACCTGATAATTTTATTTCTTCCATCCCTATATTCCACGTACCGATATCAATAATTACAATTCTAACACTTGTTCATGTTTTCACTGAACAAAAGATAATATTGCTTCGTATTATGGAAAATTGAAATTGTTCTTTTTTCCCTTCCAGTTTTTCCGTTGTCTTATTATTTCTCGACTCTTTTCCTTCTTTTACCATGGTTTTAAACCCTCACGTCGGGCACGGTTTTATCCCCTTTTCATTTCGTGTGATTGTAAACCCCGTATTTGAACCGATCCCTCAATTACTATTGTCACCATTCCTCATTGTTGGTCCATTAGGAACAACTATTCAACAAATAACGACGTGACTCCCTGCATTGTGACCAGCAGTGGCATTATCGGCTGCCAGCGATACTAAACGCGACCTCCAACGCTTTTGCGTTTATTGGGCTGGTGATTTTGCTATTATTTACAGTGAGCACATTACTATGACTTGTCCATTACTTATCGACCTACCCACTTTACTCAATAAATACTTGTTTTCATAACGCAGTCTGAAACTCTCTTTTTAGTTCAACCGTATTACTATATAGGAAATTATATAATATACACTTAAAAAATGTATGAAGGTAACCAAAACCTACACGGTAAATTTGCTACCCTCTTGCCGAGAAGTTCAGAGATAACTACCTTACTCATGTTACGAATACACATAACCGCGCATAACCGTTTGCATCACTTTTATGTGCAGTTGGTCGTCGATAAAAATGTCAAAGTCGCCATTTTGTGGGCGCGCAGGGCGAGACACAGTATGAGTAAATGTCGCGTGAATGAAGGTTACTTGGTGGATACGCTAAATATCTGTTTCTTGTGGTTCGTGCTTTATAGTTCTCGTTTCCTCTTCTTCTTAGACTCGCCTGTCGTGATCTGAAACGTTTTATGGTGTTACGGGCCTGTCTCCCTCGCTGCGCGTACAGCCCCCAAGTGGAACCCCAACTGAACATTTCTCCTTCACTTCTCTCATCGCTCCATCATTTCCTCGTGGCAACTTCTGCAGATCCAGTACCACCCTGCCACTCGAAAGAACTTCTGCCGGAGACTGTGGCACCTTTCCACAACCTGCGGGGCTTACAGGTGTCCTCGTCTTGTCATTCTATCTTCTATTTCTCTCTCTCTCTCTCTCTCTCTCTCTCTCTCTCTCTCTCTCTCTCTCTCTCACACACACACACACATACACTCTCTCTCTTACACACACACACTGTCTCTCTCTTCCTCTCTCTCTTCCTCTCTCTCTTCCTCTCTCTTCCTCTCTCTCTTCCTCTTTCGCTTCCTCTCTCGCTTCCTATCTTTCTCTCTCTTCCTCCCTCGCTTCCTCTCTTTCTCTCTCTTCCTTTCTCTCTCTTCCTTTCTCTCTCTTTCTCTCTCTTCGTCTCTCTCTTCCTCTCTCTTCCTCTTTCTCTCTTCCTCTCTCTCTCTTCCTCTCTCCCTCTCTCTCTCTTCCTCTCCCTCTCTTCCTCTCTCTCTTCCTCTCTCTCTCTCTCTTCCTCTCTCTTCCTCTCTCTCCCTTCGTCTCTCTCCTTTAACCTTCTAAATTTAACCTCCCCCTCTTTCTCGACCCTCTCCCCCCCTCAGAAACTACAAAGTCCATGAGCTCGGCGCGCTCCAGACGGATTTATGGTCTGCATCGCGCACCCCCGCCCGCAGACCAATTCACATACACACACAATCACACGCATTTGCATCCGCTCACACACATGACGCCTCTACGGGTGTCCGGCGGTGCCCGTCGATCCGCCGCCCCCCAGAATAGGCTGCCTGCTCCAGGTGGCCGGCGGCGTGGCGGCCCCGCCGACCCTCGTCCAATTCGGACGCTGCCTGGAGCAGGACAGTTATCGCTCGGCCTAGATGGGAGCTGCTCTGGCACTGGGCGCTACGGGGAGCAGTGTGCGGAATTTATACTTTAAAAAAACTATGATTTCTTCAACTCGGTTTATGATCTTCTTACATTCTTACTCTGATAATGATATATTTGGAGGAAAATGTAAAGGAAAAAATTTGGAGCAGTTTTTGAGAATTTTGAGTTGTTGTAATATTCATTAAAGTCAAGTAGAAATTGCGCGAAAGCTACAAGTTTTTCTCAAAAACGATTATACTATATATTTTTAAAAGATGTAATTTTTAATTTCTCCTCTACGTAATTTACGTGTAAACGGAGTAATATCCGTAATGTATAGGAAGTTATGTAATGCTGCGAAAAATCAATTTCTACGAACCAATTACGCGAAAACTATTCATATTTTCGAAACATTGTACTTAGCACTTTCCCAAGAAGTCTTTGAAGAACGAATTTTATTAAAGAAAAAATCGATTTCATTGTTGTAGTTGTAGGAAGACGCCGAAAACACTTTAATCTTTTGAAATTTTTAAAATCTCAGTGATTTCAAGACAAATGGTGTTTTCACCTTTGTTTTAAGATTTTTCCACTACCCGAAAGCAAAGTATAATCAGGAGCCATTTTTGAGAATATTTAGAAAAATTAGGGAGGCTTCGTGTAAATTACCACCAAAAATCAAAATGTCCCTTTAAATCTTGCTGGGTTTCGATATCCTTTAAATTTATCAAGGAGTATCAATTTTGAAGAAAATTGTATGAATGGTTTAGGCGCAAGCGTTGACTACAGATGGACGGACGGAGGGAGGGAGGGACGGACGGGCGGGCGGCGGGCGGTCGCGGCGGACGGAACGGCGCGCGACGACGACGGACCGGACGGACGAAACAAGAGGGCGGGGGGGCCGGTGTTGGTCCGCGGGGCGGGGGGAACGGACGGGAGAACGGTCAAACAGGGAAGACTTTTTGCGATCAAATTGACTTTTTTTGTACGAAGGGTCTACAAATCATAGTGTCTGACTACAGAAACGTGTTAGAGGAAGAAATTTAACTACACACAGACAGAATAAACGTATCCGCTTTTCCGTTACATTCCTAATATTTCTAATTCGTTACCAGCAATACGTTTTTGTCTAGAATTCGCCGTTTTCTGTCGCACTATTTTTTATTTTTTTTATTTTTTATTGTTTCATTTTAAGATGATTACTTGGTTTAGTTATGAGACTTTTTCACAAACATTGGTGGCATAAAACCAACTTATAACTAATTTCTTACAGCTCCTACAATGGTTGAAGAAACCCATTAAGACACCTCTGTTTGTTATACGTATTTCGTTCTCTCGTATTCTCGTATTTCGGAGAATAATTTAAGAAATACATGATATGGATATAGATTTTTGATTCCCGGCACACAATACTTTCTCTTCTTATGAAGTAAGGACGAAAGAGCATGTGACCTTCAATGGTCATGTATGGTTCAATCATTGGTATTTATATATTTAAGATACGATTACACGAGTGATATTTTCGGGGAATACTTTTTTGAAAAAGCTAATCAAATCTAGTGAATTTAAGGTGTATCGAAGAATTATCTAGGCAGTTGTGTTATTATCTAGTACGTTTCGACGTGGGTTTTGTGTTGAGATATTGAAGTGCGCATGTGATACTCGAGAAAGTTTGCTATAGAATTTTAAGATAGAGAAATGTACTATGATATGGGTGATGCCGATTTCTGAGAACTTCTGCGGGAGAAGATCTACTCTTTCGTCACGATGATTGGTGAACGCCCCATCCCAAACACAAAAAAATGAGTCATTTACTAAGATCATACTATAACTAAGAAGTGGAAATCGAGGAAGTATCGTTCACGAATGACATCCAACGTAATAGGTTCCTGACGATCGCCGACTTGCATTGCAATTACAGTTTTAAAATTGGGCTGGAAATGTTTCATGAAACTACTTGAAAAATAAACATAAATACGTTAACTACTCATAATCAGAACTGTAGTCGTAGGTATTAGATAAAATATTCAATTTATCTATGACTATGAAATTACCGTTTAGTTGAAATGTTCGTTGAAGTTAGTACGAATATATGAGAAATTTATTATTGATACATTTGAAGAAAAATATAACTTATTGTTAGAAATAACGAATATATTAGCTAAAATGGAACTTTTTAATATATTTTACTAGATCATTCGTAAACGATAATCTTAAAATAAAGTTTAAAGATATTCTTATGGTTTCATATGTATGAAATAATAGTAATCACGGTGAGACTTGCATGACAACATTCACAAATTGTATCTCAATATAAGCTATTTTCGTTAGTATCTAGAACAAAATGTACTCGTTCTCTCAATATATACAGAAGTAAAATAGCAAGTGTAAGAAAGCTAAATTGTTATATTCGGCAGCTCTAACTAAACTTACACTTCACAGCACTCCTTAAAACGACCGTTCCGTTTCATGCGATAACTGGCGATTGCAGTTTCCGTATCAGCTCGCAGACTTTCCGGTACTTTAAGACCTCGTATTAGAGCTTGTGGGCCATTGATTTAGGGGAAAGTGGATTGAAGAACTGG
The DNA here is from genome assembly GCA_017312745.1 of Gryllus bimaculatus. NCBI lineage: Eukaryota > Metazoa > Arthropoda > Insecta > Orthoptera > Gryllidae > Gryllus > Gryllus bimaculatus. Next base: position 4,489,125 of record BOPP01000057.1, read on the forward strand.
AGAAGTACTGGGGCGCACGAGCAACCAGAAATAATGCATTTTTTTATCCGAAAACTGTATCTAGTCAATTCTTCGAACTCCTCCTCAAATCAGACATTATTACTAAAGTGTACGAGATCAAGACCCGTAGCTGCAGAAGAACTTCAATATATGATTTGTATTGCACGCACGCGATGGTGTAACGGTTAGCGTACCGGATTGTTGTACCCAAGTTGGCGGGTTCAAACCCGAGTCGTGGATTTTTAAGGGCGAAAAAATCCTTCGCCTTCCTTCGTCTTCCTTCGGAGAGGAAGTAAAGCCGGCTGTCCCATATTAGTAGATTTACTTGCATGTAAAAGATCCTCAAGCCTAAATGACGCCTCTGAGCTAAATTTAATTCGCCTGTTTCTCGCCCAAGAAATACCTCCTTTCTCTGCCAGTTGGTGAAAGGAGCGTAGCGAAATTTGCGTGGTCAGACGGAAGAGCATGGCCTGAGTCTCGCCACGTAAAATAAGACATCAATCCAAATTCAAAATATCTACGTATACGTAGCGTGTAGGTATGTGTAGGTAGTTTCCTTTTTAGAGTATCATGGATCTGGTGTACTGCAACTGTTCTTTTTTCCGTGTACGTATATATTTCTCTGCATTTTTCAAACGTATATGTTAATCTAGTTAACTCTTTAATACCAGCATATATTTCAAGTTTCCTTGAAAAACTTTTTTAAACGCTTCTGTGACAATGGAAAACGTTAATTAGAAAGTGAAAAAATAAAAAATTAAATTTCGGACCGAGAAGTTGAATTCTCCTTGACAACAGTGCCAAAGCGAGTGGATTTTAGTTCCTCATCATTAACATGAAAAAGTTGAAGTTTACGTGTAATATTTAATATGTTTAAGTGGGTGTCGTATGTTTATGCAGATATATTGCACAGTGCGGCCGAAACCTTGGGAGTCCGTTCCGTAGTGTTGTGGGTGCGAATCTATTCAAAGAAATGAATGTTTCTACTTGGCGTTACTTGTGTTTTGTGTCTCAAGCCTTGTCGACCAGGGCCACGCATTTATAAAAGTTAGGAGCTCTGTACGGTTCGACAAACTCCCCATTGACAGTAAAAGAGACTTCGTAAGTAGTTACAGTCTGAAAATGTACGAGAGAAATATTTTGACCAAAAAGGATTAAATTCATCCCTCCCCTTTATACAGCAGTTAAAATATTAATGATGCTAGGAAATATGTTAAAGCTGATACGAGTTAGAAAATAAAGTCGAGAAAAGGAGAATTTTAGAATGTATCACGTGAAATTGTACATTTGGAAATTGAACTGTCAGATAATGCATGTATTAATCATTATTTAAACTAAATATTAGGAAAAATAGTACCCATTTTAACTGCAGGGATTTAGTGTTATTCATGGAATAATGATTTAATTTTTTTCATTCTTAATGCCTTCGTCACGGATAAAGACGTTACAACATAAAGACACCAAAAATCATAAAATCGATGTAGTATACTTAAGCGTGTTTTATGTTTAATGCGCATTTTATGTGCATGCATGTAATTATGTGCATGAAATTGAAGTTTTGCTACATATCCGTCAAATTTCACTTTTACAAAATAAATGTTGAAATTAACGGTGACGTTGAACAAAACGGTAAAATCCATCTTATTAAGTTTATTACAATTTTATTGTTAAATGACAAAGTTAAAAAATTATTGCTAAATATCTTAATTAAAAATGGCATGAGACATTTTGTGTCTTGTAACGGTCTTATTGTGCATCGGAGAAGTGTTTTTAGCGGAGCCGGTTGAGACAATGGGGCGGGAGGAGAGGAGATGTAGGAGAGTTGTCGTTAGAGGGCGTCTTTTTATTCGTTTTAGATAATTTATTTATTTAAAAAGTTAGTTTATTAATTAGTTATTTTTTATTTGAAATAAATGCCCAAAGTGGCGAAAACTGCGTTTGCCCGTATTTAGTGTCGTTTCGCTTTACTGTGCGCCCCCCACCCACTACCTCACCGCCTGAAGCCCGTGCTGCACGCGTTCGAGAATGAAATTTATTGATTGATCGACCAACGGACGCCAATATATGTCTGCGCCAGGGCATGCGCTGCGAAGAGTACGAGCAAAAGGCGACGTATTTCGAAAATTTATGTTGATTCGCGCTACGTGAAGTACTCGTTTGAGTTAGTCGAGCTAAAAGTTAGTATTAATAGAAACTGCAGTATGGAGTATTTACGATGAAAAACATGATACCAACTGAAGTTTCATTTGGAAAATAAAGTTCTTTTATCCTCCCTTCTGTTTAATATTTCGTTCAGGAAAATTTCAGCGATTGGTTCATTTTGGTCAGGAAATTTTCATCGATATTTAAGTCAGTCTAACATCCAAATTTGAGACCATCAATAAGCAAGGTCTAAATTATCTCACTGAATTCCATTAAATAACTTGCTTATGTTTTACAATGTTGTATAAACTACTGGAATGGTCAAAAATGAAGAAAAGCTCGCGCTTTCATCTGTAAATTATTCACGAAGGGGGTTTATGCTGTTTTCTGATTGACAACCAGAAATTCTTTGGAGCAAAGTTAAGTTTATCAACCCCCCTTATTTATTTCCGAATAATTCGGCAAGAAGGTTTCGGCAGTAATCTCTGCAAAGATCCTGTTGCCACGCTCAGGGAGAGTTAGGGATCAGCTTTGCAATGATTCCAGAAGTTTTCTGTAATATTTGTCGCCATTTTAGAAAAACTCTTATACTTCCTAGAGGTAAAAAAATACGAACTGAATGCAAAAATTGATAATTTCAGTTACTCCGACAAGATATAGTTTTCTCTGAAATAAAATTAACAACGTATTTAATAATAATTTAATGATTCAATAACTCAAAAATTAATATTCTTTAAAACGATTTACTTTAAATGAGGCACCATTGTTTCATTTCATATATTATTAATCATAATTTTAATAATAACAATAATAACAAAAAATAATACCTATCACAATAATAATTGCAATAAAAATACCTATCGTAATAATAATAAAAATTATTATATTAAAAATTATTTTTACGGCATGTTACATATTTGTGTTGATGATTTTATTACTTGATTTTATTACATTCATTAAGTGCAATTATCTTCTCAGTCATAAATACGAGAGAATTATTGCAATCGCCCGTTATTTTCTTTTCGATTTGCTGTGTAACGTGATCTAATTTGTTGGATAATTTTATCCTACAACAAGCCTATGAAGTGTTTTAATACGAGTTATACGCTCTCGCAAAATCCATAACCACATGCGAGCTCATGTATGAACGCAAATTGACCCGCGCAGCTATTAACGATAAATGGATATGTGGGAGAGTAAAGAGGATTTGGATTGTGTATGTTCTTTCTATCATTTATCCTTCATTAAAATATTAGGGAATTCGATACCTTGGTTGAGGATGTGGATTAATTCGAAACCTCCGGAATTGAATTTTTTCTGCAGACGTATAAATTCAGTGGGTGCAGAGCGGATGTGTCGGAGAATCAGAGCTGGATTTATATTACTAGCCACTGGAAGCAATCAGAACTTTAGTGCAATGAAACGAATAAAAATTAGCATTCAATCGGGTTGCCCCTGCCATTTTAGCACTTGTTTCCTACTCTGGAATTTTCCGTCACGTTGTTTCATGAAGTTATAGAAACAGGATGTAATTTAATTTCTTCACTCCGGTGCATTTGTATGAATAAATGTTTGAGTGTATATTTTTCAAGAATATCTGAATGTGAGGGGTTGGGTAACAAAACCGCCTCCGAGTCCAAAACCAATAAAAATGGAAGATATAACATGTACCCAATATTTATGGAAGCTAACGCATTACTGCAAAAAGTATTAAAAGAATGATCTTGTTCATTAATACGAGTGTCATTAAATTAACATGGAAAACTGGGAGATTATAATCTTTAAGAAAAAATGATAAATTTAAATCGGAAAAATTTACGAGAGTTGTGGCTTCAAATCGTACAAAAATACATGACGAATTGTTGTATAAGTAAAACGTCTTCCTTTTGATCCCGGTTGAAAATAAAACAAGAAATTCCAATACTGTATATTGGCATGTACAATGAATAACTCCACGCCCATTCTTGATGAAAAGCATTCTTGATGTTTTGTATCAAAATTGAATCGTTTGCCGCCTTTTTCTGAAATTCAAAAGTGCGTATTGAAACACAGACCTACATATTAACGATGGCAACGAATTTCTTTAATGAATTCTATTATTTCGCTACAATAGGGAAGTTGTCCAGAATCTACTTAACTCTTTTCTCATATCAAATCAACGCTCAAGAGAGACATTTTTCTTATTCGAAAAATGTTAATTATAAAGAAGGCCTTTTAATAACCGCCACATATTTTTAAAAAAAGTTAAAAACCCGTCCAAATGTTTCGAAAAAAAACAAGCAAATTTCTCTTCCACAATACTACAGCATACAGCCAAGCGGAATTATTAATTAGTGTGCACTCGCAGCGCAAAAGTCTACCTACGCCGTGCCGCTGAATCCGTTTGAAACAGGAATCCTCATTATGAACAACTTGTTGGCCTATTTCAAGACATCCTGAGTAATGAGGTAAATCCGCGGCCGCCGAGCCGGAAAGTTGGTTAGCGGTGTGACAGCGGCGCGAGTGAAAAACGCGCGGGGACGGCTGTCGCCCTGGCGACGCGACGTCTGGGCGCTCGGCGGCCGCCGACGCGACGCGACGCCACGCCCTGTGTACCACGCGACGTCGCGGCGTCGTGGCGCCTTATTCTGAGCGTGGATGCCTCAGCCGCGTTTTTTGGTTGGTTGGTTGATTAGTGATTCCGAATGCATGAGATGCTAACGCCATTTGTCCCGTAAGCGTAGTGCATGATTATGGTGTTTGTGGTGGTGGTGGAGGTGTTGTTGTTGTTGCTATTGTTGTTATTGTTGTTGGTGGTGGTGTTAGTGATGGTGGGGGGGAGGAGGCGGTAATCATTCTTTCTCCACTGGATGGAGAGATCCGGCGCCGACCTATCGTCGGCTACGGGATATTTCCCCAACCAGTATCATCCCGCAGCGGAACACCACCCCACCCGGGACAAACTCTAAGCTTACAACTGGTCTCCCGGCATGTGTGGTGATGTAATGCTTGTAAGTGTAAGTGGTAGATAGGACAGGGTATGGGAAGGAAAAATCGCGCGCTGTCCGTGTCCTGTTTATTTGGGTTCCGCTCGGGTATTCGTCTGGTTTTGATTGGGGGGACCACGTAAAACTACCGATAAGATCAGCAGGCCGCTACAATTCTCCTCCAGACTGCGACTAATCTCAATCTACCTGAGAAGCTAGTGTCGAAAAATCCTGACAGTGTCGGGACTCGAACCTATGACCTCCCGGCCAAAGGCGCTGCAGTAACATCAATTGATGCCCCATCTTACGGTCTGAGACGCGTGCTTCAAACCATTTTTTTTTTCGGTATCAGGGACTCACAAAAATTAACTTTGGTCGGCGATAGATGGAAGCAGGCAAGAGTATGCGGCAAGTACGAATACCTAGCCGAGACCAAAGGAAATAGAAAACAAATACGGGAAAGTCTGTATGCATGCCTCCATGTAGCACTAGTTACTTTATGTTAATAAATGAGAAGCGTTTATGCAAATAACATGTCCAGTAAATCAGATTTTTCATAAACAGCTATAAACTGGTGGTGGACAAGTTATTACCTTTTCAAACAATGTAATATGCTGTTCTGGTTATCATTATAGTTACAATAGTCTGTGTACACTACTATCAAATCAGTTGTTTATAATTATGACTATATTTCAGGTTAAAAGTTGGACATGTTTGCTTTGGAAAATATGGACATGCTTGTTTTTGTCCGAAGCATTAGCAGACACGTTTGCTTTTGCATAAAATAGGGCTACTACTACCATCACATTTTATTAGGATAAATTATTGTACTGCAGAGTGTACGAAAATATTTAATATTTCGAAATATACAAAACTACTACAAGTATTTCTGTAGCTAATGTAACAATTTTTAACATTAAATAATTTACAAAGAACGAAAAAGAAATGAAAATATATTTGTGCCAGACATTATCATCTTATGAACACTCAGAATTTTCTTCCAGTTCTTGACGATCCGTTAGAGTTTGATTTTCAGTTATTGGTCCATCAAGAAGAAGAAATATCATTCCAGGTCAGCAGTACCTGAAGAATTCTCTCCATTTATCTCCTAAAAATTCAGTCAATATACCTGCTACATTAGATTACATTGCCAATGGTATACCCCTTTCAAGTGACATCAACTGAAGGCTAAATTGAAATGAAATTTGTTAATGAAAAAGCACGTTTCAAAGGGTCAAAGCAGAAACATCATCAAATCTAGAATACTGCTGTGGGATAGCTTTGACTCTATGATTTTTTTCCTTTCATTGTGTTCTTAGAAATAATTCGCTTCACATTTTTGATGTAATGTACTTGTGATGTTCTTGCACATACTACTCAAAGTTCTTGTGTCTTTGCGATCCTATACAAGAAAATAAATAGGACGCTGTTGTAAAGATTTCACAGGTGACATGAACCACGCGGCATGGGCAGTCACGTGATTGTGAATCATAGCCCCTTATTGGTTGCACGTACATGTTCTTTATTGCTCTCAACAACACTGGGGACATATTGATTTTTTCTGAACCTCGTATGTTTACAAATAAAATTATTAGGGATATTTATTTTTTGCTCCTCCACATCAGGACAAAAGATACTGCTGACGGTCATTAGTATTACTGCAATGGTAACTCATTTTTTTCCGATGGACATTTTTGTTTTTGCATAAACGCTCCTCATATGGATGGCATGGCTAAAACTGTAATCGCATATAATTTTGCTCAGAAAATACAAGTATTACGAAATTAAATAATAAACTTCTGGATTATTACTTGATTACAGTTTGATTACAACAGGCAACCTCATATAAATAAAAATCGCCTGAACTAATTGTTTCATCATATTTCATTCGAAAATTACATGAATTAGCATGTAGAGATAGGTGGATATTTCATTTTAAATACAGCAATTATGCTTATCTAGATTGTTTTCCAATATTGGTTTTAAATTCATCTCGAACTAAAATTAAATAAGTAAAAATATTGATGATCCTGTGGCATTTTTATTATTCGTCTGTGAGATCTCGTAAAACAACCGTAACATGTTCATTTTCCTTCCATGTTCTTCAACAAGGAATAGAAGGAGAGTGATGATTTTCAGTTGGTTGGTTCTATCCGTATAACACATTAAATTGATCTTTTAGCTTATTCATTTATTTCGATACTTTCGAGATGATGGAAATGGTGTGGTGGTACAATCAAGCGATGTAAATTTAAAGATTATGTTAATTTTCTTTGTTCATGTTTAACCCCGAGTGACGAAGAAATTATTCATTAACTACATTTTTTATAATTTATTTATAAATTACAATTTATTTATTATAAATTACAATTTAATTTATTTTTAAATTACAATTTATTTATTTATAAATTACAATTAATTATTATTTATTTATAATTCAATTATATTATTTATTTATTTATTTATTTATTTATAAATTACAATTTTATATTTATTATTTATTTATTTATTTATTTATTTATTTATTTATTTATTTATTTATTTATTTATTTATTTATTATTTATTTATTTATTTATTTATTTATTTATTTATTTATTTTTATTTATTTATTTATTTATTTATTTATTAACAATGTAATATGTATGTATTCTTTGTTGGTGCACCGTCGCTACGCCTCTGTACACGGTGGCAGGAAGATCCAGGAAACAGTACGCGCGGTGTGCAGTGCGACTGAGCTGGGGCACGCGGTGTGGGCGCGTGGAGCGATGTGGGGCGAGGCCGGCCGTGGCGGTGGTAGGAGCGGGGGTGAGGGCGGTGACGAGTGTGTGTGTGGTGAGGGGGTGGGGTGGAAGTGGCGGGGCGAGACGCGCGCGTGACGCGGGTGCGAAGCAGCCCTGCCGAGGGCGGGCGGCGCGAAGCAGCGGCGGCGAGGCCGCGGCGGCGCTGATTGCTCCGCGTGCCCGGCTGAACACGCGCCCGGTGCCGCCAGCGCACGCGCTCCGCTGGAGCCGGCGCGGAGAGATGCGAGATTGAAGCGAGGCGGGTGGTTTGGTACGCGGTCCAAATGCCCTCCTAGGGAAGGGGCTTCCTTATTTACTGGGCTGTCCGGGTGACGCCGCGTCCATGGCGAAGGTGCCGACGTTTCGGTCGCCATTCTGCGACCTTCCTCAGGGCGTAATGCTTCTGCGAGGAAGGTCGCAGATGGCGACCGAAACGTCGGCACCTTCGCCACGGACGCGGCGTCACCCGGACAGCCTAATAAATACTGACTCCGGCCGCGGAAGCCTACGCTCTTAAGGGGCTTTCCTATTCTTCAAAAGGATTCATTACTATTGCACTCATGAAATAATACGAGTGAC
>BOPP01000057.1:4501787-4519870 GCA_017312745.1 Gryllus bimaculatus
AAAGAGAGGAGATGAACCATACAGGAAGAGGAGTCTGGTAGGAAGGGAAGCACACACTCGAGGATTAAAGAGGGCGACCAGAAATACAGAACGTGCGACGCCAACTCGTCTAGTGGCAAGTCAGAGCGAGAGAGAAAAGGTGTGTGAGAGAGAGAGGGAGAAAGAGAGAGAGAGAGGGGGGGGATCAAATGTTGTTCTGTCGCAAAGTACAAGTCCACAACCCATTAGACAGGTTCCGTGTTTTTCAATTTCTTTTCGTTGTATGCTTAAGTGGAATAGTGTGGAAATAGATAAAAATAATTCAAGAAAGATAAGAATTTACTTCATTGATAATGTTAACGCTTTATTGGAAAGATTTCACAGGCATAGGAATATCTTGGAAAAATATGCATACGCAACGGTGTCGCCATGTGGAGTAACGGGATGGCCAAGATTTGGCATCTCTCAGACTGTATCAATACTTGTGGTTGAAAGAATTTTAAAATGCTTAAGCCATGAAATATCAACTTTTTTATAATTAAATGTTTGTATCTGTATTAATGTAAGATTCCCAAAGTAATATGATTAAAGTTAACAAAAAGTATTGTATCGATAGAACTGAATAATGTAGATTAGAGTTATTGAGTAATACAGCATTGATCAATAAGGGGTATCACTTTTTAGAATAAACCTCCTCTAAAAACTTTCTGCGGCATCGTTCCCTATCCTACATAGTTGTGATGTGTCTTCTCACGCGTGTAGCGGTTGTATCACTTGTGTGGAATGACGGGAAAACTTAATAGTGAATTTCAGTTTCAGACATCTGTCCAGATTGGCTGTATCAAGACTTTCACAATTTTATTTTTTCCGTTCAAAAAAAGTTTATTTTCGATAAAGCACGCCATTAATGGAGTTGCTTCTTCTCGTGAATGGACTTTGTGGCTTATTTTGTTTTTGTGTTCCCCGTATTGCGCGTTGTCTTCACTTTATCCGGAGTGGGAACCCAGACTTTGATTACCTAACAGATTGTTCCTCACAGAGCAGCTATTGACTGTTGGATTTCGGAGCTTAGGCCGTTGAGTAAAAATGTCCTCTGGCCGAAATTGGGGTCCGCATCCACTCGCGTTTCCGTGAATCCCGGGCCTTCCGTCCTCATCAGTCTCATTGTCTGCGGCCCGCCACCGACCGCCAGAAGCGCGCCTGTGCTCGTTTCACAATCCCCGTCTCTGTCCACCGCCCCCCTCGCGCCGCAGCGAAGCCGGCTCTCCCTGCCACCGCCTGCAAAGGCTGCTCGCGCCCGCAGTCGCATGCGAGGGCCATTGGACAATTGAATGCTGCTTCACTCGCTGTAATCCGTTCGCACATCAGAGTAATTCGTAAGGGGTTTGGAAATAAACGTTAACAAGACTAGAGTATATGGTTGTAGAAGGAAGTGCTAAGGGTCCTGAAACTGGAATGATAGTTCGGTAATTAAATATCCTATGAGATAAATCATCAAACACTCGGTCAGACAATATAATGCAAATGGATGGCAAAACGCTAAGAAATTGCAAAAAGGGAGAGTGGTTAATAAGACAATTACATCCACTGAATGGAAATGATAAATTAAGTAAGAGTGTAAAAAGAAAATTTATAAGCATTGTTGTATGAGAATATTGCGCTTTATGGATCTTGAAGTATGGGAAAGTACCAAAAAAAGAGCAAAAGAAATGAAAGCAATGGAAATGGACTTCTGGCGCCGAAGTTGGGGGACTGAATTTAAATGGCTAAAATTAAGATCGAAGAATTAAACGTAGAGGCGGAGATAAGTTTTAATATAATCGGGCACCATAGAAGTAAAAATATTAAAATTGTGATGGCCTTCGTGCAAACAATGAGGCGAAAAGTATGTTGCTCGAAAATATTGGTAGAATAGCAACCAGCTACCCATCGACGAGAGGAAGACCTAGACTTACATGGAGAGGGAGTGGATGAGGCAATGGAGAAAGGGGATTAGTTAATGAAAACTACACTGATAGAGTGATTGGAGGCTGGGATGCGATGAGAACACCCTCTAGGGTGTAATATAACTATGTCTGCTACTGCTAACTACTACTACTACTTACTAACTACTACTACTACTACTACTACTATTGAATTGAATTGATGCAGAATTTAATTGAACTTAATTGCTTAATTTTACGTGCGAATCAAGTCATGCTCTGCCGTCTGAACCACACCAATTTCGCTACGTCCTTTCACACAACTAGCAGAGAAAGGAGGTATTTCTTGGGCGAGAAACAGGCGACTTTGAATTTGGCTCAGAGGCCATCATTTTTGGCTTGAAGGATCTTTTTCATGCAGTAAATCTACTATGCATGGAACAGACGGCTTTACTTCCCCTCCGAAGGAATTTTTCGCCCTTAAAAATCCACGGCTTTGATCGGGTTCGAACCCGCCAGCTTGGGTATAATAGTTCGATACGCCAACCATTAATTACACCAACGCCAACCACTACTACTTCACTTACTGTTGTGTGGCGCGCTACATTCATATCACGTGGGGTCAGCCTGCTCATTAGGTACCCGTTCATTTGAAAAGCCTTGCAACGTTTGGAGCTCCACAAGTGAAATACGACTAGTTTAATACACTGTATTGCATACGGCATATGTAGGTACTGGAGCAGAACGTGAGAAGTGTTAAAAGCACTCAGCCGACAATGTGTTCGTGGATGCTGAAATAATATTTGTTTTTACGTGGAGGGTCTCGTGTAGAAATGTTTGCAAAATATATTAACATGAATGAGAAATTGTGAAGGGATAAACTCACCAAAACTTGTAAAAAATCAGAAAAACGTTTTGTGAAAGTTATTTTTTTTCTTTTCTTTCTTTTCAACAAAAACATGAGAATACATTTCTTCTCAGCTTAAAATTTGCATGTTCTACTAACAGATGTTTGAACTCGGTTCTCTAACCGTTCCCGCATTTCCGGTTCCTACTTCTGTCTTCCCGCCCACGGAAGCAATCAACAGTGTGCAGCGGAAGACGACGCATTCAACTTTCCAACTTCGCGCGGACTTTTCCTATCGCCAGAGACCGGAATAAGTTGTTCCTAAAATATCAGCGTTTTTAATCTTTTTTCTTCTTTGTTTCCATTGTTCGCTTTAAAACTTCTGCGCTTAGTTCTCAGGCTCCATACATCTCAGCCGCCATTTTTATAAATCAGAACGTCTGGCTTGGATAGATGATATTTCAAGCTTTAAGGCTTCGGAAATATTGATAGAACGAACGAGATATTAAATTAACATTTGAGGATATTTGTATTTTTCACAAAAAAAGGATAGAGGTGTGTTATGAACAGTCGCGCTGTTTGTATTAAAATACGTATGTACGTACTTTTTATTCCTGAAGTTGGAGGTTACAGGATTGGTATATCTAGCACGATACAATTGATATTCAACTGCGATATGGAACAAGCAGTTAAATCAATGAGTATTTAATGAAAACTTTAATAGATTTCGATAGAGCTGGAGTAACACGGTGATGAAATTGGAAATCTAGAGCTTTTTTTGAACACACGGTGTTACAAGCTTTTAGACTAAATCCATTCCCACAAGTTGTCAGGGTAAAATAAACACCGATGTAATGCGTAATTACATTTCATGATTAACAAACCCAACTCCTGTTTATCGTTTTAGCACTTAAAGCGAATTAAAATGCTTTACGTGACATAGGGCGTGTAAAAACGTCGAGACCACTGTCCCCAGAGAAGATGGTGAGTGGTTCTTAAAAAAACATTACCACAGTAGTTGCCCCAACATTAAACGTTGCGGTTGACTTAATTAATTTGGTGTCACGTAACACATTAGTCATAAAATGTATACTGCTGCTGAGTAATCTCAGCGGAACTGCTATCTTCACACATCACTGTACATAGTTCACGTTTTGGGGTAGTTTGTTGCACATTCAGCTTGAATTTTACGGCATACATGACATTTTTTGAAGTTCCGACCATGTTTACGAATGAAAAAAAAGAGAAATTACCAATAGAAATTTATTATTTAAGTACAATATTGTAGAATGATGTAGAATATTGAAGAATCATGTTTCTTGTACAAGCAATATAATAAAAAATATCAATACTATTATTTAAAATTAATTATGTTAAAATATTCTCAAGTACCTTTTTCACTGCTTTATTTTTACTTTCAGTTAAAATCAATTACGTACCTCAATTCAGGTATTCGGAATTTTTTTCTACTATAAGGATACACATAAATACACTTATTTAAAATATCAGCAACCATTGCGTAGCACTGCATTTCCTCATGTGTCAATATTTTTATTTTGCCTTGCGATTTCCCAATGAATGAAAAAGCACATTATTACATTCTGTCTTGGGTCCTAATATCAATAATTATATAGGTGTGAACTGAAATAAACAATGAGTATAAGATATCAAGAAGACTCTTTTTAGAGTTCTCTCTAAGAATATCTGGACTTTTTAAAAACAATGCCACAGACACAAAAAAGTATTAATTTGGAGAGAGAAAATAAATTAGTATGAATTATCAAGAGATTAATTTTTAAATATAAGAACCAATTTTTATCCATGGTAGATGTGTCTCCTACCATTAATTCTTTGTCCGTGGTAATATGAATAATGTTTTAATTTTAATTACATGATGGTAATTTTATTTCATTGTTAATGCAAGTTACATACATTGAAATCTTACGTGTTTAAGTTTCCTAGATAACCATCTCATTAAAACAATAAGAAACATACCTTGCGTAAGGACCCAAACCATATTCAGTTAATTAGTTTTAAACTTTTCTATTCTGTACATGTATAAAATAATATCTGTGGCTTGGTGCAAGAAGGGCCATTCTCAGTTCCAAAGCCCCTTCTTTCTGTGCAAGGAAGACCAAAGTCAAAGGTAAATCCTACGTGATTTCACTATCGATCTTTCTATTGGCCAACAATTGTTTTGTCATTTCGATGATGTAAGAAAATACATCATTCTATGAAACTTTGTATATTGACTTCTCTTCTTGCACCATGTCACAGATATACATAGATATAGCATTGTAAAGTAAATATACTTGATCTATTACCTCTGTATTAAAGAAAACAAGAAGCCTTAGTATGTATGGTCCAACGGAATGCACATCTCATTGCTTTAGATATTGTTGTCAAGGAAACGTAAAAAAATTGATCCTTTGCGATTTATTTAAAACTAGCAAAACCCTGCAGATGTTGTCCTGCTCTCCATCTCTCCCCCTCTTTTTCTCCTCTCGCCTCTCACTTCAGTGTCAGTCATCTGTCTCTCTCTCGCTCTGCTTGTTTCTCTCTTGGCTTCTGTCCCGTCTGTTCCTGACTCTCTTTCTCTCTCTCTCTCTCTCTCTCTCCCTCTCCCCTCTTCTCTCCCTCTCTCTCCTCTTCGACCTTCGTGTCCACGGACCTGTCCTGGTCTGCTCAACACGGCAATGCCCAGCAACAATGAAGTCCAAATGGGGCTCAATTGGAATGGAAATTGAATTAAAATTAAGCGCAATATTGTATTGCAGCGCCATGTAGTAGAGTTACAACTAAATTAACAACACAAAAACATTCCGCGTGAAAGAAAACACGTATATATTCCATCTTTCATAGAGATCGGGCACACGGTTCTACCATGGGTGAATAGTGGGTGTAAATCCATGGTTCTATCGCGCAGCAGCTGGCGTCTGGCGGAATATATTACGAAGCGGCATATATTGCAAAGCGCTTAGCGGCAGACGAAAAATATTGATCGTAGTGCATCTAGCAACATATTATTAAAATTATTTATTTTCCGCATTTATGTTGCATTAATCTTTACCAAACTTTGCAAGGATGCTGTATCGTAAAATCGTAAAAAAGAGCCTGTAAATATTGCGTATCTACTCCTCTTTGTGGAATCAATGTCGATACATATCTCGGAGCTCACTTTAATTAGTATACGGAAATATAATTATCATTCGTGAATTAAACATTTTTAAATTCACTAGAGAATAAAAAAGTAGTTTATATAGGCAAGAACAAATAAATAAATAATGGTTTACATGGATGTTGAGGATAAAATACGATTGTTTATCGGATTAGATGCATTGCGAAAGTTAAAACTCCTGGAATAGACGTCCGCTGCAGTGTCAATCACTGAAAACCACACTATTGTCGAAGAATTTAAATGGCTGCCAGATCAAAGACCTGGGTCCTTTGTTCTTTATTCAATCTAACAGCAGAAAGTGCGAAGACCAACAACTGAGCTTCGCGAGCGAGAGGAGTTGCTTTGCGAGAAGCCATCCAGCGTGGGGTGAATAATAGACTGCAGATCACAGCACTTAACGAGATTACCTTCTCACTCAGCATTTATCGCCTGACGTACGTATTACATATCAGTGCTCTTATGTTCTGTTGTAAGTATGCTTCGAACTGAATCAATTCCCATTAGATCATCGCTTCAAGCGTTTAAAAAATAACATTGTATTATTTACCACGAATAAAATTAATGTATATTTTTGTCAAATATTGAGCAACAAATTTAATTTCAGTGGGTTTGGGAAATGAACTGTAGAAGAACTGTTCCTATAACATTTTTACGAGGTAGTATTTCATAACAAGCTACACATTCAACTATCATTATGTGTGTTCAAAAATTAGATATTCCTTACATTAATACAATTCGCAATTCATTGTCGTTACTATTTACTACTTGCCAATTTACTATTTGTAAAATATTTAAATAAGTAATATCACATTAAATAAGAATTCATCACAATGATTGAAAATACGGTGTTTGATTGTGGCTTAATTATGACAAAGCAGTCGGGGCAGGTGCTCTTGTCGTCATTTTTGGAGGAGGATATTTTTTATCGGATAAATATTAATTAGGCATTTGTCGCAATTTTTGTTTTACTACAACTTAAACTAACTGTCACACAAATCATACATTTTTTATGGAATGTCAAATGTGTAATAGTAATTAAAAGTATCACAACGTTAAACTTTTCGCTGCAACAAACAAAATCCTGCAAACAGTTCTGCAGTACTTCCCTTGGATTAAACCCAACCTAATGACCTCCGAGTGTTTAACATGCGGTTGTTTCTTTTCCACAAAAAGCATCATTATTTCGGAGATAACGTCTTTATTGTAATGTATT
Organism: Gryllus bimaculatus; assembly: GCA_017312745.1. Classification (NCBI taxonomy): domain Eukaryota; kingdom Metazoa; phylum Arthropoda; class Insecta; order Orthoptera; family Gryllidae; genus Gryllus; species Gryllus bimaculatus. The sequence goes on from BOPP01000057.1 coordinate 4,508,927, forward strand.
GAAAATGTTTCCAATGCGGAGAAAACTAATCTATAGACGCAATGATGGAAAGTCAGAAGTGTTAATTTTTGTTCTGAATTGTTAACTCCAAATGGAGAAATATTGCCCCAGAAAGAAGGCTATGCTTGAAAAACTAAGTAATGAGAAGAGGTTGACATTGAGGGACACAATCAACCGAGCAATGGAAAACACAACATATTGCCTGCATCGTGAAATGAATTGAAGGTTAGAATGCCTGATAGATATATGTAGCAAGTTTGATTTTCTATTAGATGTAAAAAACATTTGTAATGAATATGAAGAGAAACTGAAAGAAAAGGATGTTGGAAATATTAATTGCAGGGAAGAAGATACTCAAATTTATGACCAAATAAATGCTAACTTTGCTTCGAAAAAACAAGAATATTTTTTATCCAGAAAAGCTTCGAGAATTCAGAATTGAGATGAAAGCTTTTCTCAGAAATTTAATACAAATATTCCTGATGCATTATCTGTGCTATTCGTTGTACCAAACATCTTTGTGTTTACGTTGACACATGACATCACAGTGGTTTCCTACTGACACGGAATAGCAGCAGGTTTTCAAGTCAATTAATCTACTTGTATTGCCACAAAGTTGGAATGAATAAATTAAGGGTATAGAGCGTCATACAAGCTGAGAATTTCCGCCACGCAGTGTAGGTATTGTGATGAAAATTGTTAAAAGCGTAGGAGAAAAATGTAATGTTCGGTTTCGATTGGCGACGAATATCAGCGCGCACATGGCATAGGCTGTAACGCGCGGCAACACTTCTTCTGTTGAGGCCCGACAGTCAAGCCCACAAGAATGCTATAATTGAAAGAGATCTAGCAAATCGCTCCTGATTCTCTCACGAGATTCAATGGGGCAACAATGGCGATGCGATTTATCTCCTTTGTCATGAGAGTGGAACAAAATAAAATGAACAAACCAAAAGTATTAAGATTCTATAATTGATCAGTTTTCAATTGCAAAGCCAAGAAAACTGTAATTTTATTTTATTTAGTTGATATATTGTAAATGTAATTTAATATTGTCTTTTTTAATCTTAATAAATTTCATTGCTAATTTAATTTATTTAATTTTTTTATTGCAGTTGTAAGTTGATGTGCTGATTTCATCACTATATTTTTCTGATAAAGCTGTGATTGAAAACGAATTTATGTATAATTTTTTATATATTTTTTATAATTTTATATAAATTTTTACAAAACTTACAATGGTATATTGAAACTTTGGGTATATTGTTTTGGTTTAATTGTTCTTTAGTTCCTATGAAAAGACCCTTTTGGGTTCACTTACAACAAATTAGTGAAACGTAATCGTCACGATATCCATGTTATTGGGATGGGAGCTGGGAAAGACTTACCCTGGCCGCCATTTGACTTAGTTATGTCATTGTTATCGGATTTCTCAAGAGGAACACTACGGATGACCCCCGAAAGATTGAAAGTATCTTACCTTGCCTCTTCATATTTGAATCAGTGGTTTGTGTTAAAAATGACTGACTTAAGGTCGCGAATATATTCTCAGCAAACACTGATATCTATAACTATACTAGACGTAGTAATCACATTCATCAGGTGACAGTATCAACAGCTCACTACAAAAAAAAAAACACACGCAATACTTGTACGTTATTTTACACCACCTTGCTACGAAATTATTATTAATTTTAACAACGACGTTTAGTGTATTATTGACCATTTGGATTGTATAATTCTAAAAAACCTGTAACAAGTATTGTACTTCAGCTTCTGGGTCAAGGACCCCTATCTCAATCAGGTTTTCGTCCAGTTTCCCTGATCCTTGAGCAAATGCTGATATGGTCCCTTGTTTTGCTTCTGGACATAAATGTAACTTCAATTTAACTTCTTCCCATAGCACGTCATACACAGTTTTTAACTGTTACAAGCGTAAATAAATAAATAAACCTATATTTACTGAAAGTGAGACTAGTCTGACTCCGTTTTCTTCAATTGAGTGTATTCTTTCCACTGTGTTTTGTAGAAACTGTTTCTTTTGTTTAATGAGGTGAGGAGGAGGTGGATAGGTGATACTCGTACTCCTACTCTTACAAGAGCCCTGATTCCCTTCCTATTATACACCGGCTGAGTTTAGTTTAGAGGCAACATTGCCGCTGATTTCGCAGCGTCTCTTACCGAGAGTCCCCTCGGAGGCGGAGTTTCGACAGTAACTATATAGCTAGGTCGAATTCATCCATTGTCTGGAGGAGAATTCTAGCGGTCGGCAACCCTGATCGGTAGTGTTCTGTGATTTCGCGTGCGCGGCGATGGTGTAACGGTTAGCGTTTCGGACTGTTGTACCCAAGTTGACGGGTTCCAACCCGATCGACGCCGTGGACTTTTAAGGGCGAAAATATCCTTCATACGCCTTCCTTCGGAGTAGACGTAAAGCCGGCTGTCCCATGTTCGTAGATTTACTTGCATGTAAAAGTTCCTCAAGCCTAAATGACGCCTCTGAGCTGAATTCAAATAAGCCTGTTTCTCGCCCAAGAAATACCTCATTTCTCTGCTAGTTGGTGAAAGGAGCGCAGCGAAATTTGCGTGGTCAGACGGCAGAGCAGGCCTCATGGCCGGAGTCTCGCCACGTAAAATAAGGCTTCAATTCAATTCAAATTTCTTCGATTAATTGTGAAGGGAATGCTGGAGCACAAACGAACGGACACGGACCGCGCGCGATCTTTCTTTCCTTTTCCTTGTCCTATCTTCTCGCGCTGCAATACCACACCAGGCCAGTCGGGAGATTAAAACTTGCCCCGACCGGCTGGGGCGGTGCCGTGCTGGTGCAAGACACCTCGAGGGAGAAATTCCCTGCAATCGGATAGGAAGATTACCGCCAGATCTCACCATCCAACAGGAACACCGCCACATCCCGAGATAAAACATTCAATGTACTACCTTCAGTAGCATGAATAAAAACAAAAATATATAAGTATACATTGATCTATTTTATTGTCATTGAAACAAACAAGCAGCTAAATTCGATTATTAAATATACAAAAATATGAAGTCTACATCCTGGCCTATTTCACAAAACCAAAGTATTAGTTTAAGGTTCAAAATGATAGTTCCCCATCTCGATGAGGTTATTGTTCAGTTTCCCTGAACAATTGAGCAAATTCTGCTATGGCCTCTTGTTTTGCATCTGGATGTAAATGTAGCTCACTATGCGCACGTTTAGTTGAACTCTGCTTTCACTTGTTGTGGTAGGAGTAGCTGTAAAGGCGATTTACTATTTTGTTAGCAACGCAAAAACATCATTCTTGCAATTCTTTTACCGATGCAAATAAGTTTTCAATAACTCGGAAACGAAAATGTCTACTTTTTTTCAAATATTGCTAATCTCGCTCTTTTTAAAAATTTATTTTTATATATTTATTTTAAACTTTTACTCCTCTTTCAATTATTTATAGTTAAAATGATGGGAAGGGATACTGGAACTCAAGAAAACGTGCGCAGATGATCTTCTCCCCCATACGTCACATACGGTTTTTACTGTTTTTGACTAAATAAATCTAACCTAATCTAAGGTCATTATTAAGGATAAAGAGGAAAACTCCCCTGCTGCACGCGCTTCGCCGTGCGTTCGCGGGAAATTCCCCGTGGCTCAAATTCGCCGTGACTGCGCAGCTCGTTAGCATCCGCGTGGGATTGCATGACTGTCTGGCGCAATGCCGGCTGCCCCCGAACAGCCTTCGTTATCCGGCGCAATCTCGAGTTAGAGCCAACTCGAACGAGAAATAGCGCCGCGAGGACGTAGCTTTAAAATTCAATTTGGGAAGGCCCGCGCGAACGCGCACGTAAATACGTCCGTCCATCCGTCCATCCGTCCGTTCGTCCCTCCGCCGTTCCGCCCACGAGGCCTCCGCCGCAGTGCAGCCGCTGCCCCGACCCTTCGACCCGCCGCTCGTGACCCGAACTCCGTGGAAAGAAACGCCCACAGCCCTGGCCATATTTGGAAAAGAGACACGAATTGCCTAGAAATAGATGTTTAAATTTTTCAGGTCACTAAATTGTAATGAAACCACAAAAAGTAGAATGGCCACATCAAAATGGCGGTCTGACTCGTTTAAAAATATGTAGAAATGCATAGAAATATGTTTGAATAGTTCTCCGAGTCACTTATTTTCAAAATGACGGTCTGACTCGTTTCAAAATAAGCAGAAAAGCATAGAAATATGCTTGAAAATTTTTTCGAGTCACTTATTTTCAAAATGGCGGTCATACTCGTTTAAAAATATGCACAAATGCATAGAAATATACTTGGAAAGTTCTCCGAGTCACTTATTTTCAAAATGACGGTCTTCCTCGTTTAAAAGTATGCAGAAATGCATAGAAATATGCTTGAAAAGTTCTACGAGTCACTTATTTTCAATATTATAATGAAATTTGCAACATTCAAAATTGGAGATTCAAAAAATAAAATGAAGCAATATGCTTAAAATGTATAATAAAGTAGACAGCTGGTTTCGAATAAGAAATTTAAAATTTCAAAATGGCAAATCAATTCATAAAAATAAAGCAGATAATCTTGGAAATATAAATAAAATCGTTTTTTGGATCTCTGCGTACCCTTCAGTTTAATCTTGTTGTATATAATTAGGTACACAAAGGGCCAAACGTGTGTTATTTAGATTAAATGCATTCGATATAATAAATGAAGAAACTGATTGAAAGGATCATACCCGAAACCAAATTAATAACCTACAACATTCAGTACTCTTGCGGTTACGCGGCGTATGATTAAATTTACGCATATCAAAGAATTCTTTTTTTTTAATTTACAAAATACAAAAATATAATTAAAACTCTTATTTTAGAGCAAAATAGAGGACCCTGCAATACTTCGCTATAGCAATATATTACATTTTATACGCTACTGGTCACGTGATTGTGAATAACGTTTTACTCTACGGACTGTAAAAATATTAATATATATAATATAGACTTTATCGCGAGTATGGATTTATTCTATGTGTTGGTTTGGACATGGCTGTTAAATATTCTATTGTTAAAACGTTTTCCCTCAAGTTTGGGCATGCATTCGCTATAACACTGTCTTGAAGGAATTTGATTTACTTTACCGAGATAACGTTCAAATAATCATTTCGGCCGATAATTCACAATCGCATGGCAGAATGCAGCGAAGCCGCCCTAAATACTTGAGGGTGCGGCGGGTTGCTTAGAGATTGTGTTCAGGTGCGCATATACACACAATTATCATCAACGCGCGTCAATGTGCGATAGACATGTACACATTCCCATTGTACTAGGCCTTTATTCTTCGCGCAAATGCAAACAAGAAATTGACAAAATTTTATTCGACGCATTCGGATGAACTTTATGGCAGCGCATAAAATTCAAACAAAATAATTGTTTTTTGTGAATTAGATATTACCAACAAAAATCCATAAATTTGAGAGATTCGACCAATATTCATTTTACGACATCGCAAGACATAAAGAGTTGAAAATCTTTCTGACGCTAAAGTATTATGATTCCATGCCCTATTTACTAAATTTATAATTCACAATTCTGCTTTTCCTATTTTCTTATTGTGGCCAGGTTTTGGAGCACTTCGGCCCAGTGTGCGGCACGGTACCCTCCAGCCAGTAATAGCAAGCGATTCCTCTCTTTCCGCTCTGCAACGAGTTTGACGGAAATAAAAAGGAATGCTAAAGTACACTCCTGGTCACATTTGGTTCGTTTTCAGCCAACTCTTGCTGTAGCTATCCTTTCAACATTTATGTCACGATAAGAAAAAGGTATAGTAGGTAGGAGTATACAATATTGTAAGAGAATTAGTGTAGCTTTAATATCATATGCTAACCGCACTGAAAAAATATTCCATTGCGCATCTGCTAAAATTTTTGGTCGACCCCCACTATAACCATCGACTCCCGCTTGAAAACCTGTCTGTCGTTTAACATTGTCACCAGGCGTTCGGTTCTGAAGACAATCGAAGCACACGCAAAGGTTTTCACGCGTGTCACACGCATATTGCGTCACACGCAAAGGGGCACCATACAATCGCGTGGAGTCAAAAACTCACGCTACTCACGAAACTTCCCGTGATCAAAGGGCCTCAAGGGAGAGTTCCTTTGAGCCGCTAAAATAAAGCCCTACTCTCAAGGTCATTATACATGCGATAATTTAATTAAGGGTGTCTCTAAATAAATGTTACAAACGTCTAGAACATGTAGGGATAATCAATTTCTGCAAGTGAACAAGTTGAAGGAAATTTTATACCACGAACTTACACATATCACATTCGCCATTGATTAGCAGACAACTGATTGTGTACTGATGTTTGGCGCGTACACTAAATCTCTTTGATTCTGCCAGTATGAGTTCTTCTTAATCATCAGTTCCTAAAGAGTGAAATACCAATCAGTAGCAAACATCAAACATGTAACTTCATTATGTGAGAATTCCCGCACGTGTTTATGAGCAAAATCTGACCATCCTCGATCTCTTCATGTCCAAAAAATGTGTAACATTTATCCTGAGAAAAAAGCTTACCGTGTAACAAAAGGAACTGCATAGTTAATTTCTTAACAAAATGAGCAATTTGATATTTTGGTTCAAAACTGCCTTGCAAGTATCAATTTTGCATAACAAGTGTTTTGTACGTTATGCTTACATCGACCCGTATCTATTTTGAACTATTCAGTTTTACATTCAGTAATTTTTAATACATTTCCTTTTTCACCTAAACCTTAACTTCTCCACAACTTTATTCAATGTTTGGTATAGTTTATCTTGAAATTTGTTGCTTTAAAACCGCGTTCAATGTTCCCCAGTATTTATTTTTTGTGGGTTTGTTGCCCCATTTGTAACTATACTTTCCACAATAGAAATGTACTTTCTCATACATTCGATGAGCACTTCTTGCTTCGACAACGAAAATTTCGAAATCCTCTTTCCATTCCTAATTACGAAAAAATCACTAAAAATAACCTCTTTGTACCAGAGCATAAAGCATAACCAAAACAAACAAGGTTAGTTATGGGCACTGTCTGACTATGCATTGCATTGCCATGCATCACTAAGCATTGCTTCAAAGATGCTGGTGAAACGACGATCAACAAAGCACGACTTAAAACGCGTCTTAAAAGTTATGTATGACTACTATGTCATACATAAAAAGTATTTGAGGAACCCGGCCGTTAGAGCTTGTTTTGGCTGCGGCGTTTTCCCGCTGGTTGGAGATACCTGGTTGGGGAAACCTCGTCATGTAAGTCGGTTACGGATCTCATCACCAGCCGGGAAAGATCACCGTCTCCATCGGAGGGCAACACCATGCACTACACTTTCGAGACTAACGGCTTTAGAGGTTGACGCACTCGAAATCACTAATCAATCAATTAATCATATGTTACCATTTTTACGCAGTTTGGGAATTAATATCTCCGGATATTCCTTGACACGTTAGTTGTAGAATTCACAGAAGCTTTTGCCTCGTTTCTGTAGTGCACATGTGTGAAAAAGTCTATCCCCATTTTATTCGTCTTTCCTAACGTATAAATATTCCATGCCATTCGTTTTTCACACACAAAAGCAATCCTGCGTATAGAGTAATTTGCTCACGTGGCTAAATGGCGAAGTCGCTTAGCTTTCACCACTGAGGTTCCGTGTTCGATTCCCGTAGAATCCCCGTAGAACCTCATGTGAAATTTGTTTCGACAAAACGAGTTTGCATGCTTCACAGGGGCTAGTACAACCCCTAGTGAAGTGTCCTAAAACCTACCGTAATCCTAATTCCTTCCTTTTTCTGGCCGTTGACTAGTGACGCAAGGGCGCGTAGTAGGAGACGCGTACGCGGAGATGCTACTTGGCGGTGCTCTTGACAACTGACTGCGACGAGACGTTACAGTTATGACATTGAACTATTAACGGAGGATTACTCCCACGCTGATTTTAATGGAGAATTACTTCGAAAGCACAATTCACTCATCGCCCACCCGGGGCTTGGAAACGCGTTGTGTCAACTAAAAGACGCAATAATTTTTTTTAATGTATCCCAATAATTACCGAACTTGATGTAAAATAAATTCTCGGCTATCCGGGAGACGCCGCGTCTTGGCATCCCAGCCAACGACGTGGCGTCGTCTCCCGGATAGCCGAGAATTTATGGATTCGAGCCGCGGAAGCTTACGTGTACTTGATGTAAAATAGTTAAGCAGCATATTTAAGAAAAGCAATCGGATTCCTTTTATTTCATCCCACTTCATTTCTTTTAATTATGATAAATAAATATTGATTCTGTTTTATTCTATTACTCTGTGAGAAGAAGGAACAACCTCACGAGTGTCCGCAATATCTGCTAGAGATCCCAGTGACGCCATGGTCGACGTGTGTCCTCGATCCCGTAGCGATTCTCGTGCGTCACAGGCTGGGCCACTCTCCGTCGACCAATACACTTCCAAGCCCCATCACCGCCACTCTCGGCTTTATGTCCCTCTTCGCCAACGTCCTTTCCCAGAGCTCCACCGCATCCGAGCTGCCATGATCTATCTTTGTCGTGGTGATAATTCAATCAAATAAACGATAAGTAATCGTGCTGGCTCTCCTCGTACCACTCGCGTTCTCTTACTTTATACTCAAACCCAACAATTCTTTCTCCTTTAATCTCTCTCCCACCTCTCTCTCCCACCTCTCTCTCCCACTCGCTCTCCCTCTCTCTCCCTCTCTTTCCCTTTCTCTCTCCCTCTCTCCCCCCTCTCCCCCTCTCTCCCTCCCTCACTCCATATCTCTCTCTCTCACTCTCTCTACTTCTCTCCCTCAAATTCACATACGCACACATACACATACAGTTTCGAGAAACCTTGCCAATATATCCAAATAGTTTTACTACACAATTAGATACACAATTATGTTTTAAAATACATCTTAATTTAATGGAAGACATATTTTTTTTCAAATAAAATCTAAATGTTATGGAAAGTTCGTTGCATTTTAGTACTTTCTGAGAGTGCCTTCCAATATTGCATGTCGTCATGCCAGTGACGCACTTAGTGAGGTATGTTATTTAATTTAACCCTTCATGTTAGGTATGCTAACGTTTGTAGGTGATTGTTAAAATTGTGTTTTAAAGCGTAGTTATCAGCAAGAAACTTTATACCTTCTTTAATTCTCCTTTTACATATTTATGAAATGGTGAGTAATTATAATACTTGCAAGTGACTCTAAGTGATCTCTCTCAATTTCACATCATACACATAGAGCAGGAGTGTCAATTACATACCTCTAAAGTTGGAATTGATAGAAACCATACTTTAATATTTTAAATGTGATAAAGAAGGCATATCATGAATTAAGCGGATGAATAGTTTTTAAAATGAATTTCATACAAGTCATTGTCGAGTACAATTCTGATAATATAGCCATAATTTGAAAGTAAAATGCACAGAGCCCTAATATTATTTACTTCATATACATCCCTTAAAATTATACATTTAATATTTCTTTTTTTAATTTTATTTGTTTTGTTAATTTTAATATTTTGTGCCATGCTCACGAAAATATAATGTATAAGTGGCAATTACCCTACAATAAATAAGTAAATAAATAAATAAATATTGAATTGATGCCTTATTTTACGTGGCGAGACTCGGATCATCAGGCCCGATGTTCCCTAACCACGCAAATTTCGCTACGCTCCTTTCACCAACTACCGGAGAAAGGAAGTATTTCATGGGCGACGAACAGGCGATTTGAATTTAGCTCAGATGCTTCATTTACGTCTTGAGGATCTTTTACATGCAAGTAAATCTACTAACATGGGACAGCCGGCTTTACTTCCCCTCCGAAGGAAGGCATACGATGGATTTTTTCGCCCTTAAAAATCCACAGCTGCGATCGGGTTTGAATCCGCCAACTTGGAAATAACACTCCGATACGCTAACCGTTACACCATCGCCGTCAACAATAAATAAATAGACACGTACTCCTTTTCAATCAGACATAAAAATCCAGGCTTTGTTATTGCGGCAGTGGCGCTGTTCGCGGCGCTCGCGACAAGCTGCTGGCCCCGCGCCCACGCCCACGCCCGGGCCGCCGAGCGCCGCCCGCTGGGTTCGCACCGTGTCGCCCCATCGCCGAACAATGGCCGCCGTGTCAACGCCGTCGCACACCCCGCCTCGCCGACGAGGAACACCGGTTCCTCTGGCCTCGCCAATTTTACGCGCTGCGGAACCCGGTCAGCACGAGGTCGGGTGGTGAAGTAGAGGATAATCAAGGGGGGCTGGGGCGGGAATGACTCCTTAATTCATCGTACGTGCTTTAGATATGACGGGCTAGTATAGTTATGTAATAACAACTTTTTCTATTACATTTAAATATATGCAAATTGTAATGTCACCGAACAAGGTTCATGCATTATAAAAATCCAATTCTCTAGGGCATGTTTTTACATATTTTGGGACTCTTTATAATTGCATAATATTTAGAGCATATTGTTAGACTCAAACATATTTCGCTAGTTTCACAGGAAAATGTCTAAAATTTGTAATAATTAATTACTTCATTTATTAAGTTACAACTTTTTACTATTAATAACCATAGTAATAATAATAATAATAATAATAATAATAATAATAATATTAAGTAATCATAAGCGCATTTTAGCGCCTCTAGTTGTAGTAAGTCTTTGAGAGACGCTGTTCAGTACGTTCAGTATGTTCAGTACGCAACGGATATATGAACTCACATACAATATGGAGGATTTCATTTAACGACTATACGAATTCATATAAGAGCCTCAACTTTTATGAATATCGGAAGCTGTATCGATATCTTGATATGCCCGCTGAGTTGTAAATTCTACCTGGAATATTTTATGCCTTTGTCTTAAACTTCTTAAAGATGTTGAGAACAAATAATATTATTAGCATCATTTGA
>BOPP01000057.1:4522047-4536640 GCA_017312745.1 Gryllus bimaculatus
CCCCCCCCCCCCCGCCGTCTCCGATACATTTCCTGCTGTCCGCTCGCGTAGCGTGCTCTGAATGCTGCCAACTCGACTCCTCCCCTTCTCACATCTCCCCTCCTTGCTCCCGACCCCGTTGGCTCCGTACCACCAGACAACCTCACGGAGGCACCGTCCGTCTGGGCTCCCCGAGACACGTCACGACCCACAGCCACGGCGGAAGTCCCGCCTTCCTAGAACAGGACCGATGGGGGCTGATAGAACGTCAATGGCTCTAGGTTATGGCCCGGACATCTTGCAGTCGTCTTTATGAGTTATAAATAGGATTATTTGTGTATCTAATTTTATTTCTTAAATAGTGACTGAAATAAGACAATGATAAAGAATCAAGAAGATCTTTAGAGTTCTTCTCAAGAATACTGACTTTTTAAAACATGCCAGACACAAAAAGTCATTATTGAGAGGAAGAATAACTATATGAAATTACAAGAGATTATTTTAAATAAGAACCAATTTTTATCATGTAGATAAGTCTCTCATCATTAATTCTTTGTCCGTGTAGTTGAATGATATGTAATCTATTACATGGTAATTTATTCATTGTTATATGCAATAATACATTAAAACTTACGTGTTAAGTTTCTACTAACCTCTCATTAAAACCATAAAACATACCTTGCGTAGACCAACAAATCAGTTAATTAGTTTAAACTTTCTATCTGTAATGTATGTAAATGAAATCTGTGGCTTGTGGCAAGATGGGCCTATTCTCATTCCAAGCCTTCTTTGTGTCAAGGAGAACAAGTCAGAGAAATCCTACGTATTATCACCTATCGATTTCTATGGCATTTACAGTTTGTCATTCGATGAGTAAGAAAATACTCATTCTATGAATTGGTATATTGATTCTTTCTTGCACCATCACAGATATATATAATATAGCATTGTAAAGTAATATACTGATCTTACCTCGTATAAAGAAACAGGCCTTTGAAGTATGTATGTCACGAATGCACATTCATTGCTTTAATATTGTTTCAAGGAACGTAAAAACTGTTCCTTGTGCGATTATTTAAAAAACCCTGCAGTTGATGTCCTCTCCCATCTCCTCCCCCTCTTTTTCTCCTCTCGCCTCTCACTTCCCAGTTGTCAGTCTTCTGTCTTCTCTTTCCTTGCTTGTTTCTCTCTTGCTTCTGTCCCGTGTTCTGACTCTCTTCTCTCTGTTTCTCTCTCTTCTCTCCTCCTTCTCTCCCTCTTCTACCTCTTCGGCCTTCTGTACGTGACCTGTTCCTGTCTGGTCCACGCATGCACAAATGAATCCTGCCATTGAAGTAAAAAGCCAAGGGGGTTGCAAGCCAATGAATTCAATGGTATTAGAATTTGAGGTTAATTAACAGTGCCCTGAGTAATAACATAACACAAAAACATTCCGCGTGAAAGAAACACGTAATTTCCATTTTCATAAATCGGCACACGTTATACATGGGTGAATGATGTGAATCATGGTTCATCGGCGAGCTAGGCGTGCGGCGGAATATATACGAACGGCATAATGTCCACAGGCGCTGCGGAGGACGAGAATTTAATACGGTAGCACTACAACATATATTAAATATTATATTTCGGCATTATGTTGCATAATCTTACCAAATTCTGGCAAGGAGCTGTTACGTAAAATCGAAAAGAGCTGTAAATATTGCGTATTTACTCCTCTTTGGATCAATGTCGATACTATCTCGGAGCTCACTTTATGTATCGGAAATTAATATTCATTCGTATTAAAATTAAATTCTAAAAGTGTATATAGAGTCAAAAAAGGTTCGATGTTTATATACAAATACATTATCGATAGATGCACGATTAGGTAAAACTCCGAGTAATGTCTCTAGCAGTGGTTCAATCTGAACTGAAGTCCTGCTTCTGAACATATTGTGAAGATTTAAATGTCTGCGATTCAGACTCTGGGTCTTTGTTCTTATTCATTAACAGCAGAAAGGCGAGCCAACTGACTTCGCGGGCGAGAGAGCTTTGCCGAGAACCTCCAGCCGATGGTAATATAGACGCGATCACAGCACTAAGAGATACCTTCTACTCCACTATTATCGCCTGACGACGTATTACATACAGTCTCTATGTTTGTTTAGTATGTCTCGAACTTGATTCAACCATAATCACGTCTCAAGCGTTAAAAAATAACATTGTATTTTACCAGAATAAATAATGTATATTTGTCAAATATTGAGCAACAATTTAATTTCAGTGGTTTGGGAAATGAACTGTAAAGAACTGTCCTATACTTTTACGAGTAGTTTCATAAAGCTACACTTAACTACATTTATGTGTGTTTCAATTAATATCCTTACATAATCAAATCGCAATTCATTCGTTCGCTATTTACTACTTGGCTTTACTATGTGTAATAAATATTAAAAAGTAATATCATCATTAAATGAATATACAATGAATTGATACGTGTTGTATTGGGTTATTATGACAAAGCATCGGCAGTGCCTTGTCTCATTTTGTGAGGAGGTATTTTTATCGGTAAATTAATATTAGGTTTGGTCGCAATTTTTTGTTACACTACACTTAAAAACTTCACACAATCTATTACTTTTATTGGAATGTCATTTAAATAGATTCAAAGTATAAACGTTATTTCCGGGGCTGCAAAAATCTGCAAAAGTTCTGCCATCCTCCTGGATAAACTATACCTAATGACCCCGAGTGTTTAGCTGGTGTTTTTTCCACAAGCATCATATTCGGAGATAAGCCTATTGTAATTATAATGTTCCAAGCGGAGAACTTAATCTAAAGACGCACTGATGGAAAGTCAGATGTTATTTTGTTTGATATGTTACATCCAATGGGAATATCCAGCAGCATCGAAAGGTATCTAAATAGAGAGAAGTTGACATTGGGACCACCGAGCAATGGAAAACAAACATATGCCGCATTTGAAATGAAGTAGAATCCGATAGATATATGTAGATTTGATTTTCTATTAGATGTAAAAATTGACATTGTATGAAGAGAAACTGAAAGAAAGGATTTGAAATATTAATTTGCGGAAGGAGTACTCATTTATGACAATAAATGCTATATGCTTCCGAAACACAAGATATTTTTATCCAGACAAGCTCAAATTAATGATGAAAGCTTTCTAGAACTTTAATACAAATTTCCTGATGCTTATCTGTGCATTACGTGTAACAAATTTCCTGGGTTTTACGTTGACACATTAATACTGTGTTCCTACGACCGAATGCAGCAGTGTTTTCAAGTCAATTAATCTACTTGTATGCCACAGTGATGAATAAAAGGGATAGAATAGGAGAATCGCGTTAGTATGTGGATACAAGCTGAAATCCGCGAGAGGTATCAGTAATGAATTTTCGGTTTCGTGGACAATATCAGCGCGCACATGCATAGGCGTAAACGCGCGGCAACACTTCTCGTTGAGGGCCGACAGTCAAGCACAAAAGCTATAAGAAGAGATCGAAAATCGCTCCTGATTCTCTCACGAGATTAATCATGGGCAACAATGGCGATGCGATTATCTCTTCATGAGAGTGGAACAAATAAAATGAACAAACAAAATATTAAGATTCTTATAAGATCAGTTTTCAATTGCAAGCAAGAAACTGTAATTTTATTTTATTTAGTTGATATATGTAAATAATTTAATATGTCTTTTTTAATCTTAATAAATTTCATTGCTAATTAATTTATTAATTTTATTGCAGTTGTAAGTTGATGTGCTGATTTCACACTAATTCGATAGTGGATTGAAAAGAATTATGTATAATTTTATATATTTATTAATTATATATAATTTACAAACTTACAATGGATAATGAAACTTTGGTAATTGTTTTGGTTTTAATGGTTCTTTTACTATGAAAAGACCCTTTGGTCACTCACAACAATTAGGGAAACGTAATCGTCACGCATATCCATGTTATGGATGGGAGCTGGGAAAACTTACCTGCCGCCATTTGACTTAGTTATGTCATTGTATCGATTTCTCAAGAGGAACACTACGGATGACCCGAAAGATTGAAAGTATCTACCTTGCCTCTTCATATTAATCAGTGGTTTGTGTTAAAAATGACTGACTTAAGGTCGCGAATATATTCTCAGCAACACTGATATCTATAACTTATACTAGAGTATAATACATTCATCAGTGACAGTATCAACCTCATACAAAAAAAAACACACGCAATACTTTACTTATTACACCATTTACACGAATATATTAATTTTAACAACGACGTTTATGTATTTTGACATTTGGATTGATAAATCTAAAAAACCTGTAACAATGTACTTCACTTCTGGGTCAAGGACTATCTCATTCAGGTTTCGTCCAGTTTTCCCTGATCTTGAGCAAATGCTGATATGGTCCCTTGTTGCTTCTGGACATAAATGAATTCAATTTAACTCTCATAGCACGTCTACACCATTTTAACTTTACAAGCGTAAATAATAAATAAACTATAACGGAAAGTGAGACTAGCGACCCTTTTCTTCAATTGAGTAGTCTTTCCAACTGTGTTTTGTAGAAACTGTTCTTTGTTAATGAGGTGAGAGAAGGATAGGTGAACCGTACTCCTACTCTTACAAGAGCCGATTCCCTCCTATATAACGGTGAGTTAGTTTAGAGGAACATTGCCGCTATTTCGCAGCGCCTCTACTCGAGATCCCCCGGAGGCGGAGTTTCGACAGTAAATATATACTACGGAATTCATCCATTGTCTGAGAGAATTCTAGCGGTCGGCAACACTGACGGTAGTGTTCTGTGATTTCGCGTGCGCGGCGATGGTGTAACGTTTAGCGTTTCGGACTGTTGTACCCAGTTGACGGGTTCAACCCGATCGACGCCGTGACTTAAGGCGAAAATATCCTTCATACCCTTCCTCGGAGTAGACGTAAAGCGTGGCGTCCATGTTCGTAGATTTACTTGCATGTAAAAGTTCCTCAAGCTAAATGACGCCCTGAGCTGAATCAAATAACCTGTCTCGCCCAAGAAATACCTCATTTCTGCTAGTTTGGTGAAAGGAGCGCAGCGAATTGCGTGTCAGACGGCAGAGCAGCTCATGGCCGAGTCTCGCCACGTAAATAAGGCTTCATTCAATTCAATTTCTTCCATAATTGTTGAAGGAATGCGGAGCACAAACGAACGGAACGGACCGCGCCGCGATCTTCTTTCCTTTTCTTGTCCTATCTTTCGCGCTGCAAACACACCACATCGGAGATAAAAACTTGCGGGCGGGGCGGTGCGTGCTGGGCATAGACACTCGGAGAAGAAAATCCTGCAATCGGATAGGAAATTACCGCAATCTCACATCCAACAGAACCGGCCACATCCGAATAAACATTCATGTACTACCTTCAGTAGCATGAATAAAAACAAAATAATAAGTATACATTGATCTATTTTAGTTCATGTGAAACAAACAAGCAGCTAATTCGTTATTAAATATACAAAAATAAGTCTACATCCTGCTATTTCACAAAACAAAGTATTAGTTTAAGTTCAAAATGATAGTTCCATCTCGGAGAGGTTATTGTCATTCCCTGAAAATGAGCAAATCTGCTATGGCCTCTTGTTTTGCATCTGGAAGTAAATGTAGCACTATGCGCACGTAAGTTGAACTCTGTTTCACTTGTTGTGGTAGAGTAGCTGTAAAGGCGATTTACTATTTTGTTACAGCAAGCAACCATTATTCTTGCAATTCTTTTCACCGAGCAAATAATTCAATAACTCGAAACGAAAATGTCTACTTTTTTCAAATATTCTAATCTGTCTTTTTAAAAATTTATTTTTATATATTTATTTTAAACTTTTACCCTCTTCAATTATTTATATAAAATGATTGGAAGGGATACTGGAACTCAAGAAAACGTGCGCAGATGATCTTCTCACATACACATACGGTTTACTGTTGGACTAATAAATCTAACTAATCTAAGGTCATAATTGAGGATAAAGAAATCCCTTGCTGCAACGCGTTCGCGTTGCGTTCGCGAATTCCCGTGCTCAATTCGCGCGACGCGCAGCTCGTAGCATCCGCTGGATTGCATGACTGTCTGCGATGCCGTGCCCCGAACAGCTTCGTTATCCGGGCACATCTCGAGTAGGCCAAACTCGAAACGAGAATAGCGCCGCGAGGACTCGCTTAAAATCAATTTGGAGCCGGCCGAACGCGCACGTAAAATAGCGTCCGTCCCTCCGTCCTCGTCCGTCCTTCGTCCTCCGCCCGTCCGCCCACTGAGGCCTGCCCGCAGTCAGCCGCTGACCGACCTTCGACCTGCCGTGACCCGAACTACGTAGAAAAAAACGCGCACAGCCCTGCATGTTTGGAAAAGAGAACGCGAATTGGCGTAGAAAATAGTTGTTTAAACTTCAGTCGCTAAATGGAACATTGTAATGAAAAAACAAGAAAATTAGAATAGCTACAATGCAAAGCGGACCGACTCTTAAAAATATTAGAAATGCATAAAATATGTTTAATAGTTCTACCGAGTTCACTTTATTTTTCAAATGAGGTCTGATCGTTTCAAATAAGCAGAAAAGCATAGAATGCTAAAAATTTTTTCGAGTCACTATTTTCAAAATGCGGTCATACGTTTAAAAATACACAAATGCATACGAAAATATCGAAAGCCGGAGTCACATTATTTTCAAAATGACGGCTCCTGTTTAAAAAGTAGCAGAAATGCACTAGAAAATGACTTGAAAAGTTACAGTCACTGATTTCATATTATAAGAAATTTGCAACATTCCATAATTGGAGATTCAAAAAAATAACATGAGGCAATATGCTTAAAAATGTATAATAAAGTAGCAGCTGGTTTCGAATAAAAATTTAAAATTCAAAATGCAGAGCCAATTCATCAAGAAATAAGCGATAACTTGGAAATATAAATAAAATCGTTTGTTGGGATTTCTGCTACCCTTCAGCTTAATCTTGTTGAATAATTAGGTACTAGCCACAAAGGCCAAACGTGTGTTATTAGATAAATGCATCGATATAAAAATGAAGAACGATTGAAAGATCATACCCGAACAAATATAACCTACAACATCAGATCTTGGGTTACGCGGCGTAATTAAATTACGCATATCAAGAATTCTTTTTTTTTAATTTACAAATACAAAATATAATAAAACTCTTTATTTAGAGCAAAATAAGACCTGCAATAACTTGCTATAGCAAATATATACATTTTTACGCTACTGGTCACGTGATGGCGTGAATAACGTTACTCTACACTGTAAAAATATTAATATATGAAAAGACTTTTCGCGAATAGGATTTAGTTCTATTTCTGGTGGTTTGACATGGTTGTTAAAAATCTATTATTAAACAGTGTTCCCCAAGTTTGGGGCAAGCATAATCCTTGAAACTGTCTTGACGAAATTTGATTTGCTTTGACCGAGTTAAGTCAAATAATAATTGGCCGATAATTCACAATCTCATGTAGTATGCAGCGAAGACGCCCTAAATACTTGAGAGTGGCGACGGGTGCTTAGAGTTTTCGTTCAGGGCGCCAAAAGCAGCATAACACATACAAATTATATCAAAACACAATCAATGTCGATAGCAGATGCACATTTGCATTGTACTAGGCCGATATCTTCGTGCAAATTAAAACAAATTGACCAAAACTTTGTCCGTTGTCGATAAACGGTACGCAGCGCATCAAATTCAAAACAAAAACATGTTTTTTTATAGATTATTGTATATCGCACACAAGAATCCATAAACATTGAGAGATTGACAATGTAATTACGAACATCGTGTAGCAGAAATAAACCGCGAAATCTTCTGAGCTGAGTATTTGATTCCAAGACCTATTTACAAATTTGATTAATCACAATCTGCTTTTCCTATTTTCTATTGTGGCCAGGTTTTGAGCATTCGGCCGCAGTGTGCGGCACGGCACCTCCTACCAGTAATAGCAAAGCGATTCCCTCTTCCGCTGCCAACGAGTGAACGGAAATAAAAGCATGCCTAAAGTAACACTCTTGTCACATTTGGTTGTTTTCAAACAACTCTTGCTGTAGCTAATCCTTTCAACTTTATGTCACGATACAACAAGGTAAGTAGTAGAGATATACAAATGTAACGATTATGAGCCTTTAAATAGGCATAAGCTAACCGACATGAAAAAATATTCGCCATTGCGCATCTGCTAAATTTTTTGTTCGACCTCCATTATAACATCGACTCCCTTTGAAAA
Source organism: Gryllus bimaculatus (assembly GCA_017312745.1). Lineage (NCBI taxonomy): Eukaryota > Metazoa > Arthropoda > Insecta > Orthoptera > Gryllidae > Gryllus > Gryllus bimaculatus. The sequence goes on from BOPP01000057.1 coordinate 4,530,283, forward strand.
CGCTGTCTGTCGTTCAACATGTGCACCAGGCGTTTCGGTTCTGAAGACATCGAAGCACACGCAAGAGTTTCAACGCGTGTCACACGCATATTGCGTACAACGCAAAGGGGCAACATACAATCGCGTGGAGTCAATAAAACTCACGCACTCACGAAACTTTCCGGTGACAAAGGGCCCTACAGGAGAGTCCTTTTAGCCGCTAAAATAAAGCCTACCTCAAAGGTCATATACATGCGATAATTTAATTAAGGGTGCTCTAAAGAAATGTTACAAACGTTAAAATCTGCAATCAATTTCTTGCAAGTGAACAAGTGATAGGAAATCTTATATATCTACGAACTACACATATCACATTCCATTATTAGCACGACACTCATTGTGTACTGATCTTTTGGCGTACCACTAATCTCTTTGATTCTGCATATGATTCTTCTTAAATCATTCTTAACGAGTGAAATACCAATCAGTAGCAAAACATCAAACATGAACCTTCATATGTGAGAATCTCCGCACGTGTTTTAGAGCAAAATCTGACCATCCTGATCTCTCAGTCCAAAAAATGTGTAACATTTATCTGAAGAAAAAGCTACCGTGTAACAAAAGGAACTGCATAGTAATTTCTTAACAAAATAGCAATTTGATATTTTTGGGTTCAAAATGCCTGCAAGTACAATTTTGCATAACAGGTGTTTTGTACGTTATGCTTACATGACCGGTATCTATTTTGAACTATTCAGTTTACCATTCAGTAATTTTAATACATTCTCTTTCACGTAAACCTAATTCTCCACAACTTTATTCAATGTTTGGTATAAGTTTATACTGAAATTGTTGCTTTAAAACGGCGTTCATGTTCCCCAGTATTTATTTTTGTGGTGGTTTGTTTGCCCATTTGAACTATACTTCCACAATAGAAATGTACTTCCATACCATTCGAATGAAGCACTTCTTGCTGACAACGCAAATTCGAAATCCCTTTCATTCCTAATTACGAAAAAATCAGCTAAAATAACCTCCTTTTGTACAAGATAAACATAACCAAACCAAACAAGGTTTATTTATGGCACGGGCTGACTATGCATCATGCCAAATGCATCACTAAGCATGGCTCAAAGATGCTGGTGAAACGACGATCAACAAGCACGAACTTTAAACGCGTCTTAAAATTATGTATGACTACTATGTCAACATAAAAGTATTTGAGAACCCGGCGCGTAGAGCTTGTTTGGGCTGCGGCGTTCTCCCGCGGTTGGGCGATACTGTGGGGAAACCTCGCATGTAAGTCGGTTACCGGACTCTCATCATCCAGCCGGAAAGATCACCGTCTCCATCGGAGGGCAACACATGCACTACAACTTCGAGACTAACGCTTAGAGGTTGAGCACTCGAAATCACTAACATCAATTATCATAGACCATTTTACCAGTTTGGAATTAATATCTCCGGATACTCTAACGTTAGTTTAAATTCACAGAAGGCTTTGCTCGTTCATGTAGTGCACATGTGATGAAAAGACAATCCCCATTATATTCGTCTTTCCTAACGATATAAAATTCCATCCATCGTTTTTTCACACACAAAAGAACCTGCGTATAGAGTAATTTGCTCACGATGCGCTAAATGCGCGAAGTCGCTATGTGCTTCACCACTGAGGTTCCGTGTTCGATGCCCCGGTAGAATCCCCAGAACCTATGTGGGAAATTTGTTGGACAAACCGAGTTATGCATGCTTCACAGGGGCAGTACAACCCCTAGTGAATGTCTAAAACGCTACCGTACATCCTAATCCTTTCTTGTCTGCCGGTTGACTAGTTGACGAAGGCGCGAGAGGAACGCGTAGCGGAGATGCCTACTTGGCGGTGCTCTACAACTGACTGCACGAGACTTACAGTTATGACATTGAACTATTAACGGAGGATAACTCCACGCTGGATTAATGGAGAATTATTGAAGCAAACATTCAACTCACGCCACCGGAGGCTGGAAACGCGTTGGTCAACTAAAAGACGCAATAATTTAAATGACCCAATAATTACCGGAACTTGATTAAATAAATTATCGGCTATCGGAGACGCGCTCTTGGCATCACGCAGCCACGACGTGCGTCCGTCTCCGGATAGCCGAGAATTTATGGATTCGAGCCGCCGAGCTTGCGTTACTTATTAAAATATTAATAGCACATATTAAGAAAACAATCGGATTCCTTTTATTCATCCACTTCATTTCTTTAATTATGATAAATAAATATTGCATTCTGTTTATTACTATTACTCTGTGAGAAAAGGAACAACCTCACGAAGTGTCCGCAATATCTGCAGAGATCCATGGACGCCATTGTTGACGTCTCTCGATCCGTAGCGATTCCGTGTCGTTCCAGGCTGGCCACTCTCCGTCGACCAATACACCTCAACCCCATCACCGCCACTCTCGCTTTATTCCTCTTCGCCAACGTCCTTTCCCAGATGCTCCACCGCATCGAGCTGGCCATAGATACTACTTGTAGTGGTGATAATCAATCAAAATAAACGTAAGTAATCGTGCTGGTCTCCTCGACCATCAGCGTTTCTCTTACTTATACTCAACACCAACAATTCTTCTCCTTTAATCTTCTCTCCACCTCTCTCTCCACGCTCCTCTCCACTCCGCCTCCTCTCTCTCCTCTCTTTCCATTTCTCTCTTCCTCTTCCCCCTCCCCCTCTCTCCCCCTCCATCCAATCTCTCTTCTCCTCTCCTATTCTCTCCTCAAATCACATACGCACACATACACATACAGTTTCGAGAAACCTGCAATATATCCAAATGTTTTACTACAACACAATTAGATAACATCATAGTTTTAAAATACATCTAATTTAATGGAAACATATTTTTTCAAATAAAATCTAAATTTATGCCAAAGTTTCGTTGCATTTAGTAACTTACTGAGGTGCCTTCCAAGTATTGCATGTGTCATGCAGTGACGCACTTAGTGAGGTATTTTTAATTAACCCTTCATGTTAGGTAGTAATTTGTAGGTGATTGTTAACATTGTGTTTTAAAGCGTAGTTGACACAAGAAACTTTTACTTCTTAATTCTCCTTTACATAATTATAATGGTGAGTAGTATAAACTTGAAGGAACTCAATATCTCTCTCACATTTCAATACAGCAGGAGTGCAATTACATATCCTCTAAAGTTGAATATGATAGAAACCATACTTTACTATATATTTTAAGACTGTGCAAAAAGTCATGATTAACGATGAATACTTTAATATGCATTGCAACAAGTCATTGTCGAGTACAAATTCTGATAATATAGCTAATAATATTTGAAAGTAATAATGCACAGAGGCCTAATATATTACTTTCAATAACATCCCTTAAAATACATTGAATATTTTCTTTTTTAAATTTATTTGTTTGTTAATTTAATATTTTGTGGGCCCATGCCTACGAAAATCAAATGTATACAGTGCAAATTGCCCTAAAATGAATAATAAATAAATAAATAAATATTGATCGCATCTTATTTTACGTGGCGAGACCGGATCATCAGGCCCGATGTTCCTAACCACGCCAATTTTCGCTCGCCGCTTTCACAACTACGAGAAACGGAAGTATTTCATGGCGACGAACGGCGATTTGATTTAGCAATCTTCATTTAGGTCTGAGATCTTTTTACCTGCACTAAATCTACTAACATGGTACACCCGGCTTTACTTCCCTCCGAAGGAAGGCATACGAATGATTTTTCGCCTTAAAAATCCATCAGCGCGGATGGTAATCCGCAAACTTGGGAATAACATCCGATACCGCAAACCGCGTACAACCATCGCCCAACAATAAATAAAATGGCACCTACCCTTTTCCAAAACAGACATAAAAATCCAGGCTTCTGTAATGCGCAGTGGCGCTGTGTTCGGCGCTCGCGAACAAGCTGGCTGGCCCGGCACCAGCCGCACGCCCACGCCCGGTCCGCCGAGCGCCGCCGCTGGTTCGCACCGTGTCGCCGCCCAGCCGAACAATTGGCCGCGTGTCAACGCCGTGACGACCGCCCCGCCGACGAGGAGCACCGGTTCCCTCGCCTCACAATTTCACGCGCTGGGAACCAGTTAGCACGAAGTCGGGTGTGAAGCGGAGATAATCAAGGGGGCTGGGGCGGGAATGACTCGCTAATCAGAATTAGACGTGGCTAGGGCTAGGGTCGTACGTAATAACAACTTTTTCTATTAACACTTAAATATATGCAAATTGTATTACGAACAAGTTCATGATTATAAAAATTCAATTTCTCTAGGGCATATTTTACATAGACTCTTTGTAATTGCTAACTATAGAGCATATTGTTAAAATCAACATATTTGCCATTTTCACAGGGAAAAGGTCAAAATTAATTAAAATTTAACGTATTGAGCAGTTAACTTTCAGCAGTAACAATCATATAATAATATAATAATAATAATAATAATACATAATAATAATAATAATAAAATAATATAAAATAAGAGATAATAATAAGGAGAAGTACAACAATAGTTCTTCATTAGACTGGATTGTAATTTTTTGTAAATATTGAAATTTTGCCTGAATATGTTTTCAAGATGAAAGCTCTTCAAAGAAGACTGATCGCAAGGGACTTTTGGTCCAGACACTGAAGAAACATTGTTACTGGAAGATATAGCGAACTTTTAAATATGCACCAATAACATGCTGGGTGGTGTAAACGTTGTTCCTCAGAATAATCAATTTTTGAAACAGCCCAAGACGCACTAAATCTCTAGACAACCTGAAGCTAGCTAATGGCCACAGAAATGCAACACGCTGTGGCTGAGTCGACACAGAAAGGTTGAGCTGCAAAGAGCAAACAATTCCTCCACACTGCCCTGGCATTGCCTCGGAACCACAATTACCTTGCTGCTTTATTTAGACGAAGACTACGACTTGGAAGACAACCCATTAACTGGATCCCCCAAATGTTGTAAAATATTCTCGGCTAATATAGGACACAACTGAAACTGGGCAAAATCCATCAATACCAAAATAAAACAAGCAAAAAATAAGATACGAATCACTAAAACACATTCAAATCGATCTTCCCACCTCCAATGGGCCACACAGCATAGCCACTGCAAAACCAATCAGAGACGCACTCGTCCTATACGTCGTTCAGTATGGATCTGCAAAAAAACAACACTTAACAAGCTCATCAATAACCAGAACAGTTTTCTTAGAACAGTCACAAATGCTCCTTGTGTTACACAGCTACAAATATTCCAAATGGACTCCTTTACAGGCACCATACAACGTACCGGCTCAACCAATTCTATCATTCCAATACCTACAAATTCCTCACCGTAGGCCAACCTTAACAACTCGGGAAAACTCTTTCACAGAACAGAATTAAAAATAGATGATCCATACCATGCATTCCTAATCAAATTTTGCCGAAATAGATTGTTTTTTGGAGGTGCTACAAAATTTTCCTCGCCCAATTAGTCGATGAGGTCATTTTTAGGTAAATTAGAATGTGCGCCTTTCCAACATAAAAGTGCATTCAAATCGGCTCTATTATGATATGTAAAAAAAATAAATTAAAGAATAAAAATAAAAAAGGACGATGAATTCTACAAACGTCCGTACTTTCATGTTTCCAAAAGATAAACAAGACAACGGTTATAAACTAATTCTCAACATTTACGGACGTTACCTATTCACTGCGCCGTGGTAGCTGAATTATTAAATCGCCTCGCGCTTCGGCAGTCGTTTCTTCGCGAACGAGCCTATATCGAATCCTTCCCCGCCCATCCGGACGACCTCGACTGCGCTGTCGCCTGGCCGCCACACCCCCCCCCCGCCGTCTCCGATACATTTCCGCTGTCCGACCGGGTAGGCGTGCTCTGAATGCTGCCAACCTGACTCTCTTCTCACATCTCCCTCCTTGCCCGACCCCGTTGGCTCCGTACACAGACAACCTCATCGAGGCACGTCCGTCGGGCTCCCGAACCGTCACGACCCACCAGCACGGCGGTAAGTCCCGCCTTCCTAAGAACAGACCGATGGGGGCTGATAGAAACTCATGGCTCCTAGGTTATGGCCCGAACATGCAGTCGCTTTATGATATAAATAGATTATTTGTTATCTAATTATTCTAATATCCACAGGAAGGATGGGTACCATGTAGACTAGCAAAGGGATTGGTCAATGATCGAAACCCTAAGACGGGGAATGAATGGCTCTGGAAAGGAGGTCCATCTCTTTCGTAAGTGGCTCCACTAGAATCATTACAAAACAGTGTCTACAAAGGCAAGATTTCTGGTATTTCTTCTATTCTTGATCCGAGATATACGAGACTGCCCATACTCTGCCTGCTCACTATG
>BOPP01000057.1:4559978-4596181 GCA_017312745.1 Gryllus bimaculatus
CCTCCCCTCATTTCCTCTCCCTCCGTCGTCCCCACCATCGCCCCTCCCCGGTGCCTAAAACCGCCGCCGCCTCCCCCGCTGAGGCTCTCGCGCCTGCCCCCGGCATTATTAGTTTCTGCTCACGGCGCGCGCTCCAGTAGTTTGAGCCCTAATACCCTTCGCTGGGAGATGGAAGCGCCGTACAAGCTAAAGGTCAGACCTTGACTCCTGAAAGGATTAAGAACAAGTCAGCTATGCGAGAGGAGCCCCCGTAAGCGCCGGCCTCTTCATCTTTATGTAGGAAGAGGATTTGCTTCCTGAAGAAACGTTAATGGAGGAGATATTTCCGTTTAATGAGAGCTTATTTTACAATTCAAGGCAGAGGGGATAATAATCTTGGGAGGCTTTCTTCTCGTGCATTGATCAACGGTAAAGCAACAAAGATATTTCCGTATCAAATTATTTTTATCCCAAGAGTTCTAAAGCCAGAATAAAAATAACACGACAAAAATAATCCAAAATTGAAACAAAACTGTTAAACGCTTGGGACAAAAATCGTGAAGAATGAACTACGCAATTTTATTAACAAATATTTTCCTACTATAAAAATATTTAAGGTAATTAATACTTTTTAATATTAATTTATTGTTTTTTATTTCCATTTTATTTTAATTTTTCTTTCAATTAATTGTTAGTTTGTGAAAGGAAAGGGTCCGTATTTTTAGAGAAAAACATTTTTGTAATCTTAATTTATTATTATTATTATTATTATTATTATTATTATTATTATTATTATTATTATTAAAGATTGAGAAATAAATTAACGTTCCAAAAAATGTGTGTGGCTATAAATACGGACCCTAATCCTTCAATAACACATAGTTAATTTATTCTATTAAATAATTAGTGTAACATACTAAATGTAACGTTAAGAAACATAACCTCTTCTTATCTCTCACATGACATCATGTATTTCCACAAGATATTGTCGATACAAGAAATTTTTACATATTCTATCATAATTTCATTCAAACATGAATTATAGTCAATTAACCTTTTTATAAAAATGACAAAATGAAGTATTAGATTTAAAAAAGTTCCATAATTTTTTATATCATGTTCCTGATTGACAAACATGTGACATTGAATACGTAACATCCATCATTCTCCCATTTATAAAATATATTTCATCACATTAAAAATACGTGCTTCATATACAGTTTCAGTAAATCAGTCTATTTTAACATTCAAGAAACAGCTGCGATATTTCATTGTCGACAACGAGCTAGTTTTTTTCCGCATGGGCGCATCCACGAAATGGCATATTTGAACAGCAGACAGTCGAATTGTAACCCAGCGCCCTCCGATCAGCGAAATCTGGCGCTGGAGCGTCACTGTAACCGGGCAGCCATCACGCTCCTTTATGCCGGCGGACGAAAGCGGCAAAAGGAACAAAAAGAGGAGCGACCGAAAGCGCCGACCTGTGTCCGCACTCGAGAGCACTCGAGGGGTGAGTGTGTGTGTGTGTGTGGGGGGGGGAATCGAGAACAGCGCAGAGGGAAGTGTCGATGCCACAGCATCATGGAATAAATATCGACTCTTCGTTCAAAAGGAAAATCAATCTGGAAAGCACCTTTGGAAGCATTTCATTCAAGAAAGATTCGATTTGTTTTTAACAATTTTATCTTTCATTCTTTTCTTCGAAGAGTAAATTTCTTTGAACTGACGTGACCTAAATCGAGAGATCAAATGAATAAAATAAAAAATAAAATATACAATCTTAAAAATAAAATGTGGAATGGTAATCCCAAACTTTCGTGTTTGTTCGTTTCGAATCAAATTCAGTTACATCTCGCCGATGTATCAAAACATTTATTCAGGTGTAATTTTTGTAGATCGTGTTTTTTATAATCAATTTTTCAATCATCATTACTAGTTAGGAAGTAATTGTAACAATTGAATATATACTTGATTCAATACTAATATTATTAATATTCTTGAAATGTAGTACATTAACGTAGTAAATTTGAAATATCTAATGAAATTCACTTCACTTAAGTGTTGCATTCGTACGAATGATTTTTACTTTTTCGAAATTATTTTTCATTCTCTTCATTCATTTTTCATTCATTCAAAAACCAGAGTTTTTACTTTTGCTGCTTTTATGCATGAAGTTGAGAGTGTGGTTTGATGTACGTGGCTTGGATATGATGTGTATGTGGTCTATAAAATTCAGATCGGGCTTGATGAATTTTCAATATGTTATCAGTTGCGGCCGTGTTTTCTCCCGATCAATTCCATCGGTTGATGGAACACACCTTTACAACGAGTAACGAACTGCAGAACTTTTCCTATGCTTTGTAAAACGGATAACTCTGATCATTAGGGCACACCAAATCATCACAATGACCTCTTGAAGTTCTATAATTGAAGTTTTGAAGTCGATTACTTACATTATTTAAAGAAAGAATTCATTGTATGAGAGTAATTATTTGCATTGATGAACTATTAGATTATTTTCTATATTATTATTATTATTATTATTATTATTATTATTATTATTATTATTATTATTATCATTATTATTATTATTATTATTATTATCATTGAATATTCGACCCCAATAAATACGCTAAATGATTTTTGAAGTCTAAATTTTACATTCCTTCTTCACAGATATGTTTAACTGATTTTAAAGCCTAACAATAAGAATAATAGCAATAATAATAATAGTAACAATAATAAATAATAAAGACCCAACTTGTTTAATACTAATCATTGATCTCAAAACACTAATTTTGCATGAATAATCAGACGACTCGTCTTATCTTGTTCAAATGTATAACACTTTTATTTCCGAATATCTTTAACGATCTTTTTTATTAGATACAAATATTTTTAATTTATTTTATTATTGAAGTATTTAGAGATTAATTATGGGAATCCAAAATGCTCTATTTTCTATTGGAGACCCAACTTATCAAGGGGGTCCAAGATAAACAAAATACATTAATTTGAAAGTTCACTAGTGGGACAGCTGCATTTTTTAAAATTTTCGACATAATAAATTTCTTTCCATTTATTGTCATTTAAATTCTTTTATTTATATTTTATTTCAGTTAAATATGTTGTTTAAATGAAAGACATATATTATTTTCAAAGTGTATTTCAAGAATGTAAACCTTTATTATATTTTTTGTGTAATTTCAGATGTGTTTAAAGGATTATAAAAGAAGTATTTTTGTATACCAGCATTATAAACGGCCTTTTATGTTCCAAAAAGTCGTTCATAACTGAGCATTTTACGGCACAAATAATGACGTATTAGCTTTACGGCACGAAAAATTGCATGTTGACACATTCAGTCAGCTGCAGCGGGACAATCGTGGGACGATAGTCGTAAACGGAGCAACCAATTACCATTTTCTGACACAGCTGTCAAATACCCGAGACATTACAAGAAAGTTGTTTCGCAAAATTAAGTTTGATTCTCTTATAAATTTATAATGCTGTTATACAAAACAATAGCGTATGCAACTAGTTTATAATGTTGCTTTATTGCATACGCATGTAAAAACTCGCTCCTAATGCCGCTCGTTTTCAACACATGTGCTCATGCAATAAAGCACAACATTATAAACTAATTACATAAACTACTATTTCCGACGAGTTCCCAAAGTAAATTGCGCGCCTAGAATCGGCAACCCGCGCAGTGAGCAGCGCTTTTTTCGCCTGGGTGAAGAAATCGACGTCGGTTTAGCGTGGGCGGGGGCGGGAGGGAGAGGCGGTAGAGGAAGAGCGACGGCCGCCAGGCGCCGAGAAGAAAGTGAACGGAAAATGAACGCAAACGAGCGCAAACGAGCGCAACGAGCGCAACGAGCGCAACGAGCGCAAACGAGTGCAAACGAGCGCAAACGAACGCAAACGAGCGCAAAGGAGCGCAAACGAGCGACAGATGGCGCACCGAGCGCGTAAGAACAGCGGGAATGGAAGCATATGGCGCGCGAAATGTCTGTGCGTTTCAGATTTTGGAATTTTCAAATATATCGTGAAGAAGATGTTGATATATTCAAAATGATTTGTTCAGTTATAATTTTGGCATTGGGTGGATAAATGTGTACAATATCCTCAAATGCACGAAGTGTTATGCAACTGTTTAGGAGAGCCAATTAGATACATTGATGTATTTGGACAATGCATAATTACACGTATGGTTGGAATTTGTGGTTGGAAGTAATTTAAACTAAATTTATACGTTTGTATTATTCCTTACAGATGGCGACTAAAGTAATTTTTAGATATTTTAGGTTGGTGAATCTAAAATATTTAGCATCAATAATACTACAATCTATAGTTTTTAAAATACTTATTTCTTACGTTTTTGGTGATTCTACTAAATTGCGATGTTTTTCGACGAGTTAGTCTAAAAGAGCAGTGTTCACTTTTTATAATCCTCATCTGTTACATTTTCACCCATCGCCTATTTTGGTGCAGAAAGTATAAAATGTTAGTGCGAAAACGGGAATTAGTCGTGATTCTCTATTATCACAGGCAAAGAAAGTGTCTTGAGTCTGTGACAAGAGTGAGGTTACTCCTGGAGGGGAAGTGAGGGGAGAAGGTGAGTGGTTGAGCACAAATTTCAAAAGCGGACGTAGAGGGCAGAAAAAGGTATCGGACACTGGAAACAAATGAGAGAAGATCACGCAGACGTTGTGATAGATGCAGGCGTCTAGTGATGGATTGTTGGAATGTAGTAAGGGGACAAAACTCGGCAGGGAAACTGAAACGCCTTGCGAGAAGACGAACTTCGTAGAAAGACGCTTAAGAAGAATGAGGGACAGTAAAGATCATGGCGTGGATAATGATAGCAATTGACCAATGGAATCCTGATACTTTTATCGGAATGCCGCGATGTTATCTGGCTACAGTGAACTTCACTACCCGTAAGATCTTAGATGTCTTTCAGAAGCGATTTGCAACGCTATTGTATGGAGATCAGTCGGCGATTTATTATGTGATATATTTATGTGTCACCGCGAGAAATGCCTGCAGATTTTTATTTTGTCCTACAATAAATTTCACAAGCGACGGACAGGTGACAGGTTTATGCACTAGCCATTACGAAAATGAACTCTCTATAATACTCCTATTAAGTCATTCACTTGAGACCTCTTCAACCTATTCTAGGCAAGCATATCATCAACAGAGTTAACGGGAAACACTGTGCTCTGTTCGCTGCGCATTTCATCACAGAAAAGAATAACATAATCAGTTTTCTATTGACGCTGACTCAGCTCCACATGAACGTCCAAAAAAATCTTCAATTTCGTAACAAAGTGTTTTGAAATCCCTTGTTTTAAAGAGATAAATATGGAGTATGTTTTTGCCCACCAATGCTCATTGCACAATTGTGTTTACGAATAGATCCCAATAACCTGGGTTTTGAAAAACTTAAATATCATTTCCGCTAACGGCAAACGTTCCATCCTCGATCAAACTTCATTATCCAGTGTCGGAATTAATAGAGTCCTCTGTATCCTCGAGCATTGCGCTTAGAGATCGATAGATCGCCTTCTGTTGATCACGCTCTGATACAGTCAATGCGGATTTCGCGATCTGTTTCTGAACATGCGCTAACATACAGAAGTGTTGCCTAAAAACCAAGCGCAAATGCAATACGTATAAATGCATGTAACTGCGAAAATGTTTGATATTTTCCTACTACATGTATCTTTTTCTATTCTGTCTATACGTCTAGAAGTCGTATACATTTATTCTGAGACACCCCTCTATAGAAGCTCTGGCGAGCGAATATGGAAACTCACCCACGCGATTGAACGGTAGGGCTATCGGTGTACGTAGAGCCAAGTAGCCACAGTGAGGAGTCGGGTGTGACCCCATTGCCACCTGCGGTTGCTCAGCCATGTGGACCTCATTTGCTGGTCTTGATTCGCTGTGACTCAAGGAGCGACCGGCGTGCGAGTGTCTCATGACAAGCGGCTACCAACCCAGGCCGCCATAAAACGTCGAGCTGGCGAAGCGGCCCCACCCCAGGTAATGTCTTCAAGAAGCATTGCCGGTCTGGTAAATACAGATGCCAGTGAAAGGGTGCGGCGTCTGCGCTCCGATGGAGTGCGAGGATTAATGGCAAAAGCCCCCAGCCGAGACCTGAAATTCCTCTCGTACGTAATCAGCAGCTTATGAACTGCAGACTTACCACTATGTGATCAAAAGTATCCGGACAACGTGCTGAAAATGCACGTACCAGTTCGCTGACACCCTCCAATTGAAAATGCTGCGAATTTAATAGGGTGTTGGCCCACCCTTAGCTTTGATTTACAGTTCCACCCTCACAGGCATACTTTTCAACACGGTGCTGAATTCTTTTCTTGGAGAATGCAGCCCATTCTTTCACAAAAGCTGCACTGAGGGGAGGTATCAATGTAAGGTCGCGAGAGGCCTGGCACGAAGTCGGCGTTCCAAAACACCCCAAAGATATTCGATAGAATCTTAAGATGGGACTCCTGTGCAGGCCAGTCCATTACAGGGATGTTATGTCGTGTAACAAACTCCGTCACAGGCGCTTGCAGTATGAAGCTCGATTTTGTTGAAAGATGCCCAATCACGACATCCCGAATTAGTTTCTTCTTCAACAGTGGGAAGCAAAAATAAAGCAAAAATTGATTGTTTAAAACATCAAACGTAGCCTGTGCCGCTAATAGTGTCACACAAAACAACAAGAGGGGGCATGCTCTCTCATGAAAAACACGACCATACCATAACACCATTTTCGACATTCCAGGCGGATACTTTTGAATGCACATAATGTATAATACAGTTCAGAAGGGCGCAGCGGCGTCGCCACACGGGCGAATTAGCAGGCGTATGGGCAGCGGTACGAGTAGAGGCGCGACAAAGCTAGGAAAAGGAGTTTGCGAGGGGAGAGGAGTGCGCAGAAGGGTGGAAGCGGAAGAGCGGCGAGCGGAAAAGTGAGGAGGGAGTACTCGGCATGGAAAGGTGGAGAGGAGCCGGACGGGCGAAGCAGCAGAGTTCGGTTTAGCGGGCGGAGGAGCGCGCGGAGGAGGCGGGGCGGAAAGAGCGGGGCGAAGAGCGGCGGAAGAGCGGGGCGGAAGAGCGGGGCGGAAGAGCGGGGCCGAGGAGCGGGGCGGGGAGCGCAGCGGGGCGGAGGAGCGGGGCGGAGAAAGCGGGCGGAGGAGCGCGAGTCGGAGGAGCGGGTCGGAGGAGCGGCGTCGGAGGAGCGGGTCGGAGGAGCGGGGCGGAGGAGCGGCGGCGGAAGAGCGGGGCGCCGAAGAAGCGGGGCGGCAGGAGCGGGCGCAAGAGCGGGGCGGAAAAGAGCGGGGCGGTGGAGCGGGGCGGTTAGCAAAAAAAAAAAAAAAATGAGCGGGTTGAGGAGCGGGGGTGGAGGAACGGGAGGAGCTGGGCAAATAGGGGACAGAAGAGTGGGGGTGGAGGAAGCGGCAACTGAGGAGCGTGGCGGGAAGCGGGGCGGATGCAGCCGAGCAGATGAGCCGAGCAGATGAGTGGGCGAGGCATCTGGGTGTGGACAAAAGCCGACGAGGGCCTGCAAGATGGCAGGACGCGATGTGGAAAGCTGCGGCGGCGCTACGAAAGCTGGGGGGCGTGGAAGGCGCAAGTAACAGTACGAGGCGTGGCCGGCAGAGACGCCGGTTCGCAGCTGAAAAGCCGACAACGGGGCGGGCGGAGAAATAAGCCAGGCGAGTTACGGACGGAGCGGGGCGGCGGGGGCGGGGGCGGTGTGGGGAGGGCGGGGCGGTGGCAGCGGGGCGGCGGAGGGGCGTGGGCGGGGCGGAGCGGCAACCGCGCAACGAGCCGACGGGGGCGCCAGACGGGCGGCGCCCGGGCAGTGGTGCGTCACGCGGCGATGGCGGCGCGCGGCTGCCGTGGGCGAGTCGATCGCCCAATGGCGGGGCGGACGGGTCGCCCCTGCGCCGACACCGCCGCCCGGAGAGGATCTGCCCGAGGGCGTAAATGGGTGCGATTTTTAACTCAGCGTTCAGTGCCGTTGTTCTGGTGGCTTTGCGCGCCGTAGGTGGGGCGTAAGTTCGATGGCGAAGGACGCCAATTGGGTCGGTTCGATGTCTATTTGATATGGTTTGTGCTGTAAATTTTCGAAAACGAGCTAATAATCTCATACTTTCTGATTTGTTTGGTTCCACATTGCACAACTTCTTCCAAGGCACAATAAATTTGATTGGAAAGAAAAACCTTTGCACAACCAGCATCGTTATTACAGTTGTGTGCCAATGCGAACTTTACTATTTTATACAATACTTTCTTCATGGGTCTCTTTTCGCAGAGCAAAAATTAGGCATCTGGTTTTAAAAGGACGGGAAGAGATATATAGGAGGGAATAAACAAAAGAACATTGGAAAGTTGAAAAACTAGTTAACTTGGGTTAAGTCTAATGGACTTATTAACAGAACGTTTTAAGAACTCGTCGTGGATAGAAAAGAAGTGGAAGCATAAAAATTACGTCTCAATGAAAACTGTAGAAAACAATTGTTCATGACCTATCGAACTGTCGTTAATCTCTATTTATTCACTTATGTATACCTTAAAGTGGCTAAAAAATAAAGCGTCGAATAATCGCTTAATGTTACCTTTCTCGCCCCTACGAATATTGGCAAAGCAAATGAGGATGAAATTACCGTCATTCAATGCAATGTTTAATGAGGAAATTGGAAATGCAAACTGTGACAATACCAGTTGTATCGGCTCCGAAAGGCGCGCTGGTCAATTGCAAGTCAATGAGCATAAGCGACGCACAGGGAAGTTAATTGTGTCTGGTTGTGGAACCAATGAACTTTATTACAAGAACACATAACTCGAAAGTGAATTAAGCCAATGGTCTGAGGAAGGTAGAATGTTTCCCAGCGTTTCTGCATGGGCTGTGGCTGCTTGTTTCCTTCGTAATTCTCTGTTAAAGGAGATACTAATGAATCTAAAAATTACTCTGAGGAACGCGACACTGACATGGTAGTTTGTCAATAACTTCTGAGTATAAAATAAATACTTTGCAAACGTTCGTTTGATAAAGGGATGAACACGACTATTTGATAATTTGCATATACTGAATTTTCTAAAAGGAAAACAGTGTACAGCTAGAGTATGACAAATGATCTTGATTCTTTCTAGCCTCATCACAAAATTGTTAGATTAAATTGAGCAATACATAAATACCGTTGAATTTTCTATTCATGATTTTTAACATTATCACCGAATTTAAAAAATATGTATGATTGTAGAGGAAACATAGTTTTATGCTTTTATCAATCTACTTTGTTTTTATTTCGTATAAATTCATTTTTCAAATAAATAGCATGCATAATTTACACTTTATCAAAAAACCATTTATCGTAATGGCTTCATTTATTGATTACCTTTCTAGAGGTTTTTCCGATAAAATCAAACACATAATCGATATACCATAAATAACACTAATAATTAAAACATGAACCAAACATTAATCGAAATATTACCTTACACCTCTCACATTTTCGTGTATAATTTATGATTTATTATTGTTAACCGATAATACAGGCACAATAATCTATTTCTATATCTCTTTAGTAATACCAGTGTTTCAAGGGGGAAGTATTTGGAAACATTTCTCTGAATATAGAATCATATTTAACTATTATTTGGAACTGTGCCATTAATTCTAGTTTTAATTGCTGCGTGAACGACCTGCATAAATATCACCGATATAAAAAAAGTACGTAGTTTTACATTCTGCTCACAATGAAAACAATTAAGCCGTCGAATCAATGAACTCGCGTTTTCAACACTGATACAAAATAAGAGAAGTTCTGAAACGTGTCATTGTGCGCATCCGATTACAGAGACAAAACACCAAGAATTTTCATTCATTATTCATTAACATCCACATAAAAAATGTACACAGTGACAAACTGCAAGTTCATTCTAAATAATAATAGATTTATCATAATATTATAAAAATAAAATAATAATTCTACTGAATTTCACTGAATTATCTGAGCCGGTACTGTGCTTACTTACGTAAAATTTCACTCTACACTGTAATCTATAAAATCTTATCTCGAAAAAATATTTAATAATTGTTGTAGAAAGATTCACAATCATCGTAAGTTAAATTACGTTTGTTCTGAATCACGGGTTTGGATCGAAGGTAGTATTAAAACATTTCAAGCTTGCCGACGTTTCGAAATACGTAATTCCATTTATAGGACTATGAATACAAACCATACCTTTAACACTGTAAATGTATTGGATACTGATACCTATCGCTCTCAAGCACTCTGTAACTAAATTGGGGATCGAAACGAACATCATTATCATTCTGCAGAAAGCTGTGATCCTGAGCACGTGTTCTTTAGTTAGATTTATGGGTCCCTAAGTAAATATTTATGTTACGATTTGTTTTACTGTTTAATGTATAAATTAATTTAAGTGTTCATACTTGTAGAATTGTTTGCCTTTTAAATGGCTCTAAATGAATTCGCATTGTAAACATTTGATTATGGGAGATCATGCTTTGATAGAAACTACCTGTGTGACTCTGAAATGTACAGAAGAGCTGTGAAAATAAACAGTAATAATAATAATATAAATAATATGAATAATAATAATAATATAATAATAATAATAATAATACAATAATATAATAATAATAATATATAATATATAATTAATAATAATAATAATAATAATATAATATAGTGGCCGGAGATGTAAGGCAGTAGTAGCCGTTTGGTTTGGACAGAAGCGTCGGGTTGAATCCGCGCGTCAGGCATTGTGTGTTTTGTGTAATATCGAATGTGTTGTCGTCCTTTCATCCCTCATTATCATCATTTCATCTTCCATACCCCCAGGGCTAACAACCTTGGGGAATAAAAATCGTATTCAATTAAATGCTGGACAACAATAAAAAAAAGTTACATGCAGCTGCTACCGCGATCATGATACTGAGCCATGGTAAATGCGGGATGAATGCATGCGTGGTCCTAGTCGCCCGATTCGCGAGCAAAAATAAGAATAATAATAGTAATAATGATTATGGTAATAATAATACCATAATTAATAATCGTCAAATTAATCCCCCCGCCCTACCTGTCCGCTGTCCCTGCGATTCGCAAGCCGCCCGCTCTGCGCGCTTTGTAGTCATCGCAGTCTCCGTAAACTTCGCGTTAGGTGCATTGCGGGTTGCATTGCAATTTTCGTTTGTTTGCTTCTTGGATTGATTGATTACTTAGTGTTTCCGGTCTACTGCTATGTCCATTGGTGTAGTAGATTGTATATTTAGTGAGGTTGATATGTTCTTTCCGTGCTGTAACGTGGGACGCGTCGCCGACCTAAGTAGATTTGCAGGATCAGTCAGCCACTCTGCCAGTCTTTTTTTTTTTTTTTCTCCTCAAAGGGGCAGCGCACCACTCCAGCCGAGACTAAGCTCCTGTCTGTTCTCCCGACATTTACGGTACTTCAGGCATGTAAGTGTGTGTGTGTGTGTGTTGTTGTTGTTGTTGTTGTTGTTGTTGTTGTTGTTGGAAGTTTGATGGAAATTTACCTGAGGTTTTACTGGAACTTTCACATGTACAAACCCACACTCGCACACACTTCGCATACAACATAGACACATACGTTTCATTTTAGTTCAGAGGGATGTTAAGTGTTTAAGTTGAGAATGAATGATACCTTAAACGAATCCTCTGAATATACTATTATATTTGCCTCTAAACAAAAATAGGAGGTGATCTTCACATTTTCAAGATTGTTACAAAGCGTTATTCAGCTGATAAACATTACGAGACAGCAACTGTACGCTATGTTCTTAGTTTGTCTATTTCACCCATATCTGCCCTATCGTAAGTAACTAGCAAGTATATATTTAAATTAAACAAATCCCGGATAACTTTTGCCATACGATTATCAATTTTGCACTTCGCTGTAATCTCTTTGGTTACCATTCGTTGTTATAAATAGCAACTGTTTTAGGTCCTCAATAGTTTGTGAGCATCAACATAACTTAAAAATGAGTCGTTTTCAAAATGTTTAAATCTGAAATTGAACCTATTATGAATTAAAATGTTTAAATATTGGAAATTAAAATGCAATGATTAGATGCTTAAGAGTTCAAATAATAAGCTATCAATTCTAAGCGTCCAAATTTATGCAAGAACATACTTTAATGAGTACAAACGTATGTTAAATTCAGTTGAAACTGTCGAATACCGTTACTAAATTAGTTATACGTCTCCCATTTCGAATAATTTCATAGTTTCCAAGTCATGGAAGACACAACTTCCTACAACTTTAATAATTGTATTTTTAATAATGTACTTGTAAGTAGTTTTGTAACGTTGTTGTAATCACTTTCTGCATTAAACTTTTATTTATATTTTCCTTGGATAAATGTTATTCCAGGAGGCAGTCATATTTTGGAACTGAATGAAAGTATCAGATAATCCGAAAGCAGTTTTGAGTAATATTTCTCTTTTTCTTAATTCCTATGATTTCAACTATCCACTCAATTCATGTAATGAGTTCATTCGTGAAATAATCACACTAAATATCACTCGAAGTGTTGTGATCATCGCACTTCTCGTGATATTACTTACTAGTAAAATGTGGCGTCGCCAACGCTGTAAACTGTTTTAAAAATTGTTTCGTGTGTTAAACGTTTCTTTCATGCCCAATTTTGTTCAAATATTTTCTTTCAGTATCAGCCATTGGACTTACCAATAAATTTGAACTGATAATTTTATACTCTCGTTCAAAAGTTCCTAACATCCAATGGCATTATGTGTAACCTTCATACGGTATATGAACTGGTCTTATTGCAATTCCAAATTATTATCTCGTAACAAATACTTTCAGATTGTGATGCTTATAGTAGAATTTTGGTATATTTTAAGTTTTTTGCCAATATTAGCACAAACGCCAAATGCCAAAATGCAGATAATTAACAATTAGTTCCAAAAATTCAGTCGCAACATCTTTTACAACAATATTTTATTCTTCCCCGGATTTCCGTAACACTTCCATATTTTTCCCCCAAATTTTTCAAAATATTGAAACTCAGTCTAATTTGTGTTCACTTCTACATCTTCAATTGCTCTATTATGTTTTGTATTTTTATTCCTGATATTATTACTAAGATCTCAGCGACAAACCACGAAAAATCACGTTTTTTAAATTATATTTAAATCCTCAGACAGATCAGATCCTCACGGATCTGAAACCAAATTATCAGTTAACGTGAACGTCAGTGGCCGAGACGCGTCGAATGGCATACCAAGAGTCTCGATTGGTGCACGGGAAGTGGTCTAGCCGCCAATGACAGAATCTCATACATACGCACCTCTGCATACTCTAGTTTTACTCGAATACTGTATACTGATGATATATGCTCGTGAGCCCTCTCAATTTAACGTAAGCCGACAACGCAGTTATTGCCGATGGAGGGGGGGAGTATTATCCAGCACATTTTCTTGAGCCCTCACTTCGCTAGTTGCGAAAGAACTGAGGATTTGGGTTATTTTGACGAAAATAATTTTGTATCAAATTTGAGGTACGTTTTCCGATGCAAAATAGTTTATATTACACGAGAGGGAACATTTCTGGTAATTAGATTCAGCCAAAAATTCTCCTTGCTATCATTTATTCTTAATTCAATTTTGGCAAAGGTGTGGGGGTAGGTATTCTGGTGCTCAAGATTTTTTATGGGGCAGCGCACCACTCCAGCCGAGACTAAGCTCCTGTCTGTTCTTCCAACAGTTATGGTACTTTAGGCATGTAAGTGTGTGGGTGTTGTTGTTGGAAGTTTGATGGAAATTTACCTGAGGTTTTACTGGAACTTTCACATGTACAAATCCACACTCGCACACACTTCGCATACAACATATACACATACGTTTCATTTCAGTTGAGGGGAATGTTAATACTCAAGATAACATGCTCGTATAATACCGCACCATTGTCAACACGTAGGCTGTAGAGCAGCGGGTGTCGCGGTGGGTGAAGGGCTACTCACCCGCCAGCAGGTACATGACGCCGGTGACAAGCACAGCGCTGATCTGGTGCTGCAGCACGCCGAAGGCGCCCACCAGCGCCGCCGCGCCCAGGATGATGAGGCACACCAGCGCGCACGAGATGGACAGGTTCTGCATGCCTGCGCACACGCACGTGACGTCAGCAGCGCAACAACACACGATAACAACGTTACTGGCAAGAGTTCTCACGTCATGATAGGAATATGTCACGCCTGCATACCTGAGCACACGGGCGGGCCGTCAGGACCGCAGAAATATACAGAACCAATGTTACTGGCGAGAGTGTTCAAGTGATGATAGGGATATGTCAAGTTCAGAATTGGATAGTGTTAAAGTAGATTATTAATTAGCACATTAACCAGACGGAATGGATTACACAAATTGTTACAAAACCTAAAACTAGCACCAGATGGACAGGTTTTGCATGCCTGCGCACACGCACGTGACGTCAGCAGCGCAACAATATACGAAACCAATGATACTGGCAACAGTGGGGTCTTGTCACGGCTAAAGTTCAGCTTATGGACAATGTTAAAGTCGATTATTAATTAGCACATTAACCAGACGGAGTGGATAACAAAAATTGTTGCAATAACTAAAACTAGGACGAGATGGACAGGTTCTGCATGCCTGCGCACACGCACGTGACGTCAGCAGCGCAACAACACACAGAACCAATGTTACTGGCGAGAGTGTTCAAGTGGTTATAGGGATATGTCATGTTCAGCCAATGGATAATGTTAAGTAGTTTATTAATTAGCACATTATCCAGACGGAATGGAATACAAAAATTGTTGCAATAACTAAAACAAGCACGATATTGACAAGTTTTGCATGCCAGTGCACACGCACGTGACCACACGAAACCAATGATACTGGCAAGAGTGCTCAGGTGATGATGGAGATATGTCATGTTCAGTCAATGGATAATGTTAAAGTAGATTATTAATAAGCAGGCGCAATGGATAACAAATATTGTTACAAAACCTAAAACTAGTGGTGCTAAAACAGCACGTACTTTCTCACCCGTATTTTCACGCAAAATAACGCGAAAAGTACTCATATTTTCGTAAAATTGTAACTGACCTTATTTAAAATGCTATCTCTAAGGAAGAGATTTAATTAATAAAAAATGTTTATCATAAATATTTTGTTGTAGGAAGACGCCGAAAATATTTTGAACTATTACAATTTTCGAAATATCAGAGTTTTAACGTGCATGATACTTGCACCATTGTTGTAAACGTCCTTCATACTATATAATCAAAAATAATAAAAAATCAGACTTTTTTTAAAATTTGGCAAATATCCCAGAGATTTCTTGTAATTAAAATATCGGTTTCATATTCAAGGGACCGCGATATGAGCCATATAGAAAGGGAAATATCTACTTTGGAAAGAATCTGCCGAACAGTTTAGCCAGTAGCATTGTTCACAGATGAACGGACAGACGGACGGGCAGTCGTTTTCGATATGAAGGACGCCAAATGTTTTTGTACAAAACATTTGGCGTTTTTTTTCGCACAACATTATACAACTTTCTCTCTACTCCCTACCAAGAAAGTAATAAAGTGGATACACATTATGTGTATCAAAAACCTTTGATACCGTCGACAACGGTTAGTGCTTGGTTCATCCCCTAAACCGACCTTTTAATTTTTATTAATCTAGAGGGAATTTATAGTAGACTTTGGTTCGCGGGAGATTTACTAAGAACTGCCCCACATCTCATCCTGCTCTTTTCATCAACATTCAAACGCGCAGGATGATCGATGATATCAACTTCATCTTTATGGTTGCCAAAGTTGTATCTTACAGCTTCACTCGATAGAAATCGAATATATTAAAATTATATAACACAAATGGTTCGTCTGCTTTAAAAAAGTATAGTGTTAAGACAAGTATAAAATATGGCTAACGTGGGGAGAAGTGAGTAACGAACGTATTATTTCGTACATCAACCGGATAATGTCGGTATTAGCCAACGTCTTCCTGGCTAATACCGACTTTAAAATTGAAAACTATTATATTTTCGCCTACGTTCTGTACGTGCAATGCAATTGCTCACCCGAAATATGAAATTAAATTGAAATTTCTGTAACGCATCTTATATTTGCTGACACTTCTTTTCATCATATGTCACTGTTCCATGCCACAGTGTGGAAGAAAGCGCTAGCCATACGTGACGTCGATAGTTAACACCCTATAAAGTAGCGAAAGCATTAAAATTGCGGAGGCCCGGTAGGGGGGCGAGATTGGAAGAGGGAATAAAAAGTCTGATTCACGAGTCCGGAGAGGGAGGAGTAGTAGCAGGAACGATTGCCCGAGCAATAAAAGATTGTTATAGCTTCAACGTGGGGCTCCTGAAGAACGAGAGACGGCCTGAGACTGCAGACGAAGGCGGAGTTCCACTCACGAGCAAAATATTCCACCACAGTAGTAAAAGAGAATTCATTAAGGGAGTCGAGACGCGCTATAGCGCTCGTTTGCCCCTCTCAAGCCGAGCTTTCCGATATCTTGCTTCTGGCGTTGCCTAGCCAAGTTGCCTGCGGAGCAGGAGTTGTGGTACGAGCAGTCTCATCCTTTTTGCGGAGTGATTTCGACGAAAGTTGTGGAGTCGTAAGAAGTTATCTCATCTCTGAGCTCGGGAGAAATCGTTTAATAATGACACACGACCGCGGTGTTGTCAAACTTTAGCTTAAATATCTTTAAAAATTCTGAGTTACAAAGTTTTAATGATGTTTTCGAACGTTATCAGTAAAGCAAAAGGACAAGTTTAGCAGTAAGTAATGGAAGACTACACTCAATAACGTAAATCAGCGCAATTTTGGTAATCTAACGAAAGATGGAACTTTTTTATTACTTTAAACATTTAATATATTTAATGCGCAAAATATTAATTAATTGCAAAACGCCCCACCGACATGGATGGTCGGGGTGGCAAAGAGCGGGTACCGACTCAACGCCTCGGTCCGAAGGGTCGCGGTTTCGAGTCCCGCCTTCATCATGGATGTTTATCCCTTGTCTCTCATGTAAGTGTTGTCGCGGAGGACCTCGCGTTCTGCAGATCACAGATCAGAGGATCCCGCAAGTGTATTGGTGGCTAGTGTGTGGTCTTATATGCATCCCCATGGGACTAAAAGAGTAATCGGCTGTCAGCTGGATATAAAGCGTAGAGGGAAAACATCCTAAAAGGCTTTACTACAATTTGACAGGCTTGCATAATTGATGTATTTTTATCTTAAGAAGGCTGCTAATCAGACGAGAAAAATTATTTGCAAACACCCGCTTGAATATTATCTCTTGGATGAAATGTGCCATGGTCGAACTCTTTTGCTCCACAGACCAAGGTTCATCAATAACTACTCATTTTTAATAGAACTCTGAAAATTCGGTGGACGCTTATTTCAGTTAATGTTTTTGCGACATTGTACTTGTGTTTAAAGAATCAACCTGAGAAACATTGATTAGCCTTCAATCTCGGTTATTTCATCTTCATTTCCACCAATTAAAACCATTGGAGAGTTTGGGGAAAATATTTATTTGAACATGTTTGATCAAATATTATTAGTTGAATTACCTAAAACATCCCTGACAGTGAAATTCCATTTCCGTTGATTTTTATGAGGTATGCAAGATCCTGGAAGTTTCGATATTAAGAAATTTTTACTCATACATCTCGGATATAAGTGAATATTTCTTATTTGTTATAAAAATTAAAAATTATTAAAACGAAATGTATTACTATTAACTTTCAACTCCTCAGGGCTCAACAATTCTAGTTATTTCACTCTTTCTGAGTTTGATCTTATTTTATAGACTCTTAGCATAAAGTATTTACAATTGTGACTAAAACTGATCTATATATTTCTATTTTGTGCCGAAATGGTGACAAATAATTTCTAATATATAAATTCTCCATACTTAATAATTATTAATGCTTAATAATTAATAATGCTATAAGTGTCATTACATCAGGTTTTTGTGCTATCCTTTCGTAATATTTGGGATTTAATGAAATATATTTATAATTGAATATACAATGAAATATGTTTGATTTTTTGCTTCTCAGATCAAAATCTGAGAGTCATGAAGAGCAGGGTATACGGAAACTCGAGTATTCAACTTCGTAACTCTCAAAACTCCACATGCGTATTTCGTCTGGCTTTGAATACAGGCAACGTTTAATTCGCTCATGTAATGTAAATTAATGTATATATTCCCAGATGGCGAACTGCGTCTTTACGTTCACAAATACAAACAACCACAATTCTAATTTCGATAAGAAGAGTGTATTTTATAGTACGAGTTCTCATCCATCTAGGCATAATTGTATTTTTTTGGAATCCCAAACTGTGTGAGCGATACGCAAATCTTATGAAACAGTTTTATTGGAAAAGAATAGAAAGTAAAGAAAAATGATATTTTGTGGATGAAAACTGAAATCGATAACAATCTACAACAGAGTTCGGCGAATAAATGAGTCGCATATTGTCACAAACATGGTAGTGAGATCTAACACATTCATTTTATTCCTCATATCTATCAATCGTGTGATTCATTATGTGAATATGTGCCCTCTTGCCTTCTCTCCATACTTTACCTTCCCTCATTCAAGCAGGCAATGCTCACTTCTTATTTTTCATCATTACGATGTGCATCTATTGACGCTGAGACACAACAGTGGATATCATCAAAAGGGATCATGATGATTACGGTTACTGTATTCCAATGATCCCTAGTTTAACCCTAGTTCATAAAGGAGACATGTACCAAGCATTATTACAAAGGTGTAGTCCCACACACTACTTTGAATAAAAATGAAGAAAATCTCTTTTGTTAAATGAAACACCAAATTTGGATTGAACATGTATGATGTGGAGTTACAAAATACATTTTAAAGGTTTTTATTGACACACTTAAATAACGTGACTCTCACAGAAGATACCTACTTGGTTTTCCAACGTGGCGTTTGAGAAGAATCCTCAAAATTTCCTGGACGCCCTCATGCCACTTTTCTTATGATCGCCGACATCCAGTTATGACTGCTAAATGTTCAGAACAAAACTTAAATGACTAGTCCGGATGGCCGCGATCGTTAAGGCAGTAGTGCCGTAGCGACCTCGGACCAAAGAATCGCGGGTTTGACTCCCGCCTTTTCGTCCTCCCCCCCCCTATTATCAGCATATCATGTCATTTTCGCACTTACCGCACCGTTAAATTCAATAGTTGTCGCTAATAACCTAGCTGTTGATGCGACCTTCAATAACAAAAAAATGCTACAAAACAAGGAGCTCGTATTCAGTATTCACAATATTAGTCGATATGTTTGGCAATATAGCGCCAAAAATATCCCTGACGTAACTACAACGTTACGTGTATTTCACAGGCTAGTCACACGATGAAGGTACCTAGAGTTTCAGAAAGGGGGAATGCGAGAGGCGGGAGCTGTCGGCACTAGTTGCGTCGACTGACAGACGACGCCTTTGTAATCTCGGGTTAACAGCGTGCGTGACGAGTTGGATGGCCCCCCGGTCACTCAGTCGCGTTCGGTTTAAGCCCCATTTGGTGAAGCGCTCCGCGCAAACACGCGACAGCTGCAGCGTCGGAATCGGGGCGGCACGCGTTATCGGCATGCGGCAGACCGCAGGGAAGTACGTCGCACATTCGGGTGAAGGAAGCCAAAGTGGATGCATTCACCTGCTTGTCCCTCTGTTCTCAATCCACACTCAGTAACATACCCCTTGCACACGCCCGGCGTTGAGACCGTTAGTTACACCGACGAGCGAAGAAACGTATTTCTCGACGGACGACTCGCTCGTTGGAGGAACTAGATTTTTTCTAAAGCAGGTGTTTGGAACGAAGAATTGATACAACTTATATATTACCCTCCCCTTAACCCCTTCCAGTCAAAAAACGTTCGATAACAAAATTTTCATCAACGTATGTACAAAATGTATAAAAATTAGAATTTAACTTTAATTAGAACGCTGGTGAGGTGAGGCTGGTGACCTTTTTATTATGATAAATAAATAAAGATGTTGTCTGGTATCAGTACTTTTTATTCAGCTTATGATCGTTTCGATCGCATAGCGATCAAAACGATCATAAGCTGAATAAAAAGTATTGATATCAGACAACATCTTTATTTATTTATCATAGAATTTAAGCATTTATAAAAATTATTATCCTTACTTAGTTTTTTATATTGAATGCACAAGGCAAAAGACCTTGTTTCTGCAACTAATAAGATTGGAAAAACCAAACGTCAATACAATCATTTAATTAACACAAGCAAAGTTTGAATTTATAATATCCTCAAAAGAGTTTCATGTTGTGGTATTTCCAGTGGATATTCACTTACACAAAAAATCTTGATTAATTATTTATTGTTTAATGAGATTTCCCTTGATTACAAGAACTTCTAATGCAGGGGAAACTGGAGATCTCTGACCGTAGAGAAGGTCTGACTGCGTTCCTAGGCTTCAGCGACTAGCTTTCTTGGCTATCCGGGATGAGCCGCGTCTCGGTCAATTGTACTGACGTTTCGGCCATCTTGCTGTGGCCTTCTTCAGAGCCATACTGCTCCACAGCAAGATGGCCGAAACGTCAGTTCAATTGACCAAGACGCGGCTCATCCCGTATAGCCACGAATGCACAGGTCTGACTGACCCACATTGGTTGTGCCCCTGGGACCGTGGCCGCAAGCGAGATCCCTTCTCATCTCGCGTGTCCGATGAGCGCCTGCTTACAGCCGGCCACCCACGCTTTACAACGCTCACCTCGTATTTCTTTCGTTAAGATTTTCTGATGCCTTGTACCGCTTATTTATTCGTTTGTGAAGGTCGTTCTTCTTACTTCTTGCTGTGTTCGCGACCATCCGTTTCCCTGATATACCCGGCGATTTTTTTTGGGGGGGGGTTAGTTTTACTTTCTCGCGTGTTTAGAATACTAGAGAAAGTATTGTAATGCAGCGGAAAAAACGGGAAATTTTTGATAGAGAAACTCTCATTGGCGGGCCCTGCTAACAAAAATGTTAATAAAGTTTGTTCCTGGTTGTAGTAAATTATTTCCTCTAATAAATTGTGTACTCATAATCTATGTTTGAAGGATCGTCCCGAAAACTCTATTGACGACAACACGTCTGTTTGTTGGTCTGTGCGTCCTTCTGACCTTCTATCTGTGGACAACAATAGCGGCTAACAATAACAGCTAACACCGTAAACAAAATTATCACCAAAATTGATTCTTCTTCATCAATCGGACTAACGTAGCGGACCCTTGAATTTGAAATAGACATTTTGATTTTGACTTTAATGAAGCCTCAACAATTTCAAAATTTTCTCAAAAATTGCTCCAATGTTTTTCAAATTTTGCTACGCTCCTTTCACTGCCTAACAGAGATATGACTTGGGCGACAAAACTGGTGATTTTAATTGTGCTCAGAGACTTCTTTAAGGATTGAGGATCTTTTACATGCTGTAAATCTAAAAAGTGGGACAGCTATATTTTATTACTCTCGATAACGCGTACGAAGGATTTTTTCACCCTTAAAAATTCACAGCTCTGATCGTGTTGAACCAGCGATCTTGATCATGACAGTTGGATAAGCTAACCGTTAAACAATCGAAGCCACAAACTTCCACGAAGCATCGAATATTACGAAAATGTTTCCAATAATACGAGAAAGTATGTGCTGTTGTTGCAATTTTTTTTAAAGTTACAAATTGATGAAATATATCTATTTTTAACTCATCTTGGCTCGCTACACGCGGTTTCTGGTTTGTTTCGTAGCCGCGTCCCCGCGCACGAGGGTGATGTTGGCGGTGAGTTCTGGATCGTGTTGCCGTGCATTGAACACGTACGGCCGAGGTTTTCATCCTTGTATTTACAAGCACGGCAAAAGCCACGAGAGAGAGAGGAGTACGCAGGCTGTACGAGATGGGAAGAAATATACACGCGTGCGTTAATTTCATCAACCGCGTGATTATTTGCGATTTCGGTCCGGAAACGGTATGCTTGTTGTGTCTGTTGTGAATTTTTATGCAAATAAAGTTAAAGCATTGCTTTTAATTCGTTTTCGCTTCGTTTGCACTTGCAGAAGACGCAAATCTTAATTCGAAAGTACCTGAACGAAAACACTAGTTCAATCACATAATTTTGAAAACTTAAAAGTAAACACTAAAACAATATAACTATATTTTAAGTATACGTAATAATTACTAGTTTATGAAACTAAACAACTCTTGGTGAATTTCCACTATGCTGCAAACGCAACAAACGCTTACAGCCATGCGCGACACAATGCCACCTGGTCGCTGCACCGGCACACAACGCGAGAGCGACCAGCCAAGTAGTAAGCTTCCTTGTCGGATTGGTGCGTGCGGATAAACTGCGGTTACACTTTGTCCGGTAGTCACAAAGGAGACAGTTAACCGCACACAATGTCCATCGACTAGTGATGGCAATCCATACTCACAAAAAAGTCAATAGTATTCAATAGATGATGTTAAGAAACACAATATTCTCGTTGCTGGTAGTAGGATTTCAATGCAATGCATTTATACTGGGTTACAGTCTTAATAACTTACCTCTATTACATATAATTATACATTTATACATTGGTTAATAGTCTCGAAACTTTAAAAAAATTAAGCAAGTTCTTTTTAAATGTACTAAGACACAAACCATAGATACTAAATTTAAATAGACGGTTTCTTTTGAGCTAGGCCCTTCAAACTTACTTATGACCTGGTCTTTAAACACAATGTCGCTACCAGTAGGCGACGGTAAAACAACATGCGCAAATCTTCCCAAGACTTACTAACACTGTACACACCACAACGCACCGATCCTTCCAAATGGGCGTCACATACGTCAATGAACGAATCAACGGCGCGGGCTTATTGTGCCCGCAGGACAATGCAATGCTACAACGGCAGCGGAAACTGGCGGAAAAATAAGTTTCGTATGAAATCGTGTAGCTTTTAATACGCCCTACAAGCTCCTGCTTTTTGATTTCTTCAGAACGCGTTTTGACACATTAAATTAAATTAATTTAGAAGAAATATGAAAGAAGGAGTGTGTAGAGCGTATTAAAAACTACACGATTTCACATAAAACTCTTTTTTTTCCACTAGTGCACAATATGCGTTTTGATTAGTTGCGCCTCATTTGTGTCCTGCACAAGCCAGTTCACTGTCAACGGATACTCGTACAGAGTAGAGGAGCGCACAGAGGTGTGAAAAATACCGGCAAACGTGTGCAGAACGTGTGTGGTGATGTGGGCGTAGAAAGAATGCAAAAGTGGACGCGATTGGTCCGAATTTTAACTCAGGTTTTTATCGATCCTGGCAACGAATAAATGCTGATGTAATTGTAGAGTGTTTTTTGTCCTTTTTTATGATACTGGTGCCTTGTCCGTATGGTCGATCCTAGGAACTGGTGAATGGTTTTGGTGAGTGGGCGTTTACAAAACAGGCTCTATGAATGATGAAGTGATTAACAGGTAAAATGGGAGAAACCCAAGAAAACCTGCATCGAACTCGCTTTGTCCACCACAATTTGCACGTGGGACAATCTAGATTTAAACCTAGAACTCAGCGGTTGAAGACGACAAGATCAATCACTACAATCAATTGCGAAGTAGGTAGTAGAGTACAGAAAGTTCTAAAATTAATCTCTGTAATGTAAAAAGGTTACATTTTATTGCATATTATTTAAACTCGTTCTAGTATCACGTGTCAGGAGCTAAGAAATACAAAACATTCCTGAAATAATTGCTTCGGTATCTGAGATTTAACAATAACGCACAGTTCTTCAGATAACACAAATATCGCGCTTCCTGGAGTATTTTCAATTCTACGAAAGGCAGGGAGAAAATTAATGTTTTCTTGGAGTAGCTAAACGAATATTATTGACCTTACAATTGAGAACATTTTAATTAGAATTAGAGGATAATTTTCTGCAGTTACATGTGTCGCAAATCTTTTGAATTAGTAATTATATTATTGAAATCATTCTAATGAATATTATATTTAAGAAACTTCTTTTAGAATATTTTTGTTCCTAAACGTAGTACACCCACCACATAAGATCTTCTGTTTCATGTAAGATGTATTCCCAATTATTGACAACTACTATTGATTGAGGATGTGTAAAGATGACCTTTTTTGAATTATTAAAACATAATATAAAAATATATACTTGAATAAAATAAAAATGTAAACTTTTCAAATACTAACTACAAATTAGAAATATAACAACATTTTCTTCATCATCATTTCAACATCAACATTTTCACTCTGCTACTACTGTTTAACAATATAACTTTCTGAATCACTTGAATCGCTGAGTACTGGACCTCGTGGACTCATTAGTTACGCTGAGAGTAAAATGTAACTAAATGTGACGAGAAAGATGCGTGTGATAGTGCAGTTTGTGGCTCATAAACGAAGAATGAGGGCGGTTACGAACTAAAGAGAAACAGATTTCAGCGAGAGACAGTCCAGGCATGAAGTTCTATTTCGGGTCCCCCACAATTGGTTTAAGAGGTCAAATGATGTTACGGCTGGGGCTGTGGGTTATGTGATCTTGTAATATGCAGACAGCTCTCGGAGCACGATGGCATAACCACAAAATACAAACGGCACCATTTGGCGCGTCGCTGGTCTAACAGCTAGGTGCTGCTGGCCATGAATGATGAAATATTGGAGCACACAAACGCTAACAAGGTGTCGTTTACATATGGAACCCGTGGAATTCATGTTCACAGTTAAACCCCATGCATTAAAAGCAATATTAAGCGGGATATAACGTCAAATTTTTAGTCACTTAACTTGAGTTTAATTTAGATTGTAAGGTCTCTCATCTTCAGGCTTTCTACCAGAAATTAGAAACCTTAGGGGTAATTTGTAATATTCTGTTTTTATATTTGAACATAATGACAATTATTATGTACTACAATTCATATTCAGTCATTTAATAAATGAAAACGTGTTATTACAAGGAGAGAAAAAATCTTATGATGTTGTATTGTAACTTTTTTTATTTTATGCTGGACAGGAGAGTAGTTTCATATTTATAAGAAGACTGGATATTTCATCGTAAATTAACATTGTTGGTACATTTAGTAACAACAAATATATTTGAAAGTATTTCTACAAATCAAGAATACATAGTATATTTACATCTAAGGGAAGAGTTCATTATGGCCTAAAACAATCGAGAGCATAAATCCCATTACGACCACAAATGATGTAAAATTGCATTCAAAAGTTATGATTTTACAAAAAGTATCATTAAGGCACCTTAAACAAAGGTCGTTGTCTACGTACGCCAATATCTTCTTTTGGTTAGCTATACCTACCTTTTGAATTTAAAAGTAATTTCATTTTAATACTAACAAAATTCTTTATTATTTAACTTAATTTTTCTTCCTTTTACCTTTTGTATATGTCATGAAACGTACTTGTAAACTACGTACATTAATAAATTATTATCAAAAAAATTACTTACTTTTATAAATTTTACGTTATAGAGACAATTGTTGAAAAGCAGTTTTTATCCACTGAACAGACGGTTACCTTTTACGTCCCGATGGGACACACATTCGACCATACAGTAGACACCAACACACTTGCGGGCTCCTCTGATCTCGGAACGGCAGACGCGAGACACTCCGCGGAAACATAGATGAGAGACAAGGAACAAACAACTATGCCCCTGACAGGACACGAACACGCGAACCTTGGGATCGACGCGATGAGTCTGTATACGTTCTTAGCCACCTGGTCCATCCAGTTTGTCAGTTCATTTAATTGATTAAGAGAATATAATTATCAAAATATAAGATTTTAAATCATGTGACAAGATAACCTCAAAATGAATCATGTTTGCCTCGGAGTTAACATGTTACGATTTTTTTGTTCATATTGTACTGATTATTATCGCTCAGATTGCGGAACATTTAGTATGAATTAATTAGACATTGAAAACAATATCATTTTACATCACATGATCAATTCATTTCTGAGTTGAAAACACACGCTTTCGGGATCGGAGACATTAGATCCTTGACTGTCAGAAGACACCAAGTCCTAGGCACAATTGCCAACGTTTTAGACATAATACTGTGTCTAGCGCGCGGGGGCTTCAGGACAGCAAGAAGCTATTTGTAAGGTGCAATAGCGATTCTCAACTCGTATTCCAAATATTTATCTCTAGATATCTTTCTTTCAGAGTTGGGAAGAACAATTGTTATTTGAAGAAAAAATTCCTATCTTCAATATCATGGTTTTGGAAACACACAGAAAAATATTCAAACCTTTATAACTTTTGATAATTCACAAATAAAATTCAATTTTTTTCGGTATCAGGAGACCTCAAAACGTGTATTTCCGTTGAAATCTAGAAATCGATTACATCACTTCCTTTATTCTAAGTGAATTACTTTATATATACGAGCTACGTATACGAGAGAGCCATAAAATACTATATATTCTTATGCATACAAAACGATTTCATTTAAATTTCATTCGTTAGAAAATAAACTTCAGGCTGGCATGCGTAATTTAATGTAGTTCCATTCGTTTGTTTTTTTCTCGAAAGTGGGTCAGCTCTTTTCTCTCCGCTCTTTCACGGTTCGTATTCAGTCGCTGACTCTCATTTCTTCCTGTAACAAAAGCAATAGACCATACTGCAATAGAAGAAATACCGCGTTTAAGAATTCGCGTTCCAGGCTCTGCAATAAACTGATAATTAAGCTAAGATGTACCTTAAAGGAAACCCACATTTCTATACGTCTAGGTATTAGCATTCATATGAATGCAATACTAAATATGAAGTACTTCATATTTTGTTACAGTATTAAACGATAAATCCAGAACCTGCCGATATTTTTTTGCATTGATGTTCTCGTAACACGAGAATTTTAATTTTTATGAACTTTATTGACTTACTTTGACGATAAATAAATAATCGTATAACATCTTAGTTTCTTAAATTTAGCCTCAGAGGCTACGGGAGAAGTGCAATTACGCGTTCCTATTTTGTTACATAATATTTACTAGAATTTTTATTTACATTTAACTTTTAATGGCATGCGTTATTGATTTGCAACCTGGCGTTTTCTTCGTTTGCAGCTGATATGTAAACATATTATCCAAACTTCCTAACGGAAATAGAAAACCTATAATGATTACGTTAAAGGAAAGGCATCAACATTGTATCGAATTCATCGACATGTGCGAGGTATCAAGACACTCCATTCTCTCTGAAACCGATCGGTATTGCATTACGTCCTCCGATATTTGTAATACGACGCTATTATTCTCCAGTTCCTCAGGAGCCGCGTTATCCCAGAAACCCTGGCTGCCGTTTCGCACAGGCACAGGAAGCGCTTCAATATTTCGTGAAAGCGGCCGAAGGCGGGTGGCGGCTGTTGTAATGCGACGAGATTTACCTCATTCATAGACCACTTTATCCAGTATATTGAAGATTTATAGGAAAGTAAGTTTTGAACTCAGGTAAGAAATTGTTGACGTAATTATAAGAAAAAATTGACGTGTCTGTTCTTGTTCATTCATGATTCTTCTAATTGGCCCTTTAGTTTTTAACAGACCTATTTAACTATTGTGGTATTTATCTAATAACACTATGAATATGCATTTAGTATTAGGGTTTTTATTGCTACAGTTTCAAGGAACTGTTTGTCCACATCATCAGGCTATAAAAAAATAATATTTCATTGACTATAGATAATATCAGGTTAAGTACATAAATATAATACAAATTACTACATTAAACACTAAACTAATAATTACACAATATAAGTATAAGGAGCATACCTTTTTCAACTACTATCAATTATATAAGTATGTGCAACTAATATCAATTATATATACACACGACAAAACGAGTTTGCATGCTTCACAGGGGCTAGTCCAACCTACATCCTACCCCAATGCTAATTCCTTCCCAATTCAGGCCGCTGAGTAGTGACGCAGGGGCGCATAGTAGGAGGCGCGTACGCGGAGATCCTACCTGGCGGTCCTTTTGACAACTGACTGCCACGTGACGTGACTGATATGACAAAGATAATAATTACCGGAGGTTTACTCCAGAAGTTCAAAGTGCTCAACGCCCCCCCCCGGGGACCCCCGGGTCAATTAAAGACGCAACAAATAAAATAACAAACTATTCTGTTCCCCGTCGAATCTAACCTCGTGTTTACCGGTGCTGACAATATTTTCCTTTAAATTCAATTGCCATCCAGCATTGTTACAATTAATGTATTTCTCGGTTCTACGCAATTTTCTATAGTTATCAACTGAATTTAGATAATGCTTTACTTTTTTATTGTCATAATTCGTGTTTATTAACCTTTCTGCGAAATAAATCAGACTATGAACATCTGTCAAAAACTAATGGGTATTATTCCCGCACGTTTTCTTGAGCCCTCATTTCGCTAGATGCGAGGGGAGTGGGGGATTTGATTATTTTATTGACAGGACAATTACATGAAATCTGTAGCTCGTTTTTCGATGCAAACTTTTTTTATTAGAAGGGAGAAAACATTTCTGGTTATTAGATTTTGTCAGCAAAACATGTGGCTATCATTTATTCTTAATTCAACTAGTGTTAGATAAGGAGTGGGGAGAGTTATGCCGGGGTTCAAGAAAACGTGCGCGTATAATATTACAAGTCGTAGTATTTAATTGGAAGATAATAAGGCATAAGTGTACACCCCTGCCCAAGCGCCTGTGTTATTTCGAGACGATTCTTCTAGTTTCTTGCTCTTTGTTGCCGAAAGGCCTTCGCGTCCCCGTCTCCGCCGGCCGTTGTTTTGGAGTAGCGTCGGGGCAAAACATTACCGACCCACTTTGGCGCAGTCGA
The DNA here is from genome assembly GCA_017312745.1 of Gryllus bimaculatus. NCBI lineage: Eukaryota > Metazoa > Arthropoda > Insecta > Orthoptera > Gryllidae > Gryllus > Gryllus bimaculatus. The sequence goes on from BOPP01000057.1 coordinate 4,588,925, forward strand.
TCAATGGCCGACCTATCGATACTGTTCGAGTTTGCTACATCGTGTCCGCAACGCTTCATAAACACCCGTTGTGTTGTGAGAGAACATTATGTATGCACCGTCTACCCAAGGAAAAGATTATATATAGAATATATAATATTTAAAAATTGACATGTCGGTCTGTGATTTTAAAATAACTTCATTTTCATACTCCGTTATGCTCCTTATACTTTAAATTCCTTTTATACTCTCCCACCTCTTTTATTCATAAAAATGTTTTTACTATTTTTGACTGTTTTGTTGATCTTCCTGCTGTTGTTGTTTTTTTGAGGGAGAACGGCTAAACAGATTCTGATGGGAGAAAGATATCTAAAGGGTAGTATTTTTGTCGGACACAATTTTGACTACTTTTTTCGTATTATAATTATAATCGTATTTCATATTATAATCTTACATAAAAAAGAGTTTATTTTTATATACATATAGAGATATTTTTCTGTTCTTAAAAACGTTACCTTCAAAACAAGAAAAAATAACTGGCTACATGAGATTTATTGAAAACTACTCCATCTCCTTTGCCTAACCTTCATATAAAATTAAATCATTACTGTGCACTCTTTCATTTTTTCACGAATGCGTCGAAAAATGTGATTAAATCCTCTAAAGTGTAACTACTATATCCATTGAGGTGACAAAAGTCATGGGATACCTCCTAATATTGAGCGGGACATCCTAATATTGAAATATTGAGCCATGTTGCCTTTACAGCTCTCTATAATAGAGAAAGTGTTGTCGGTGCAAGATTTCGGGCATGAATTGGCCTCTCGATTATCGACTGGGATCCTCTCGATTATCGATTGAAACTGACGTCCCATAACTGTTCCATGGAATACATGTCGGGCGATCTGGGTGGCCAAATTGTTTGCTCGAAATGTCCAGAATGTTCTTTACACTAATTCCAAACAATCGTGGTCCGGTGACATGTCGCATTGTCATCAATAAAAATTCCATCGTTGTTCGGAAGCATGAATACCAGATATGGTTTCAAAAGGTCTCCAAGTAGCTGAACACAACTATTTACAGTCAATAATCGGATCAGTTGGATCAAAGGACCCAGTCCATTCCGTGTAAAAACAGCCCCCCCTATAATGGTGCCACCACCCACCTTGTTGACAACTTGGGTCCATGGATTCCTGCGGTCTGCGCGACATTTGAGCCCCACCGTTAGCACTTACTGAAATCGGAACGCATCTGACCAAGCCGCTGTTTACAGCCATCTAGGGTTACGAGCCCAGGAGAGGCGATGTTGTGCAATTAGCAAAGGCATTCGAGGCGGTCTTCTGCTGCCATAGCCCATTGAAGCCAAATTCCAGGCCACAGTTTTAAATAATACGTTTGTCGTACGCTCCACATTGATTTCTTCGGTTATTTCACGCAGTGTTGCTTGTTTGTTAGCACTGACAATGCTACACAAACGCCACCGCTCTAGTCATTAAGTGAATGCCGTCGGCCACTATTGTTCGTGGTGAAAGGTTATTCCTGAAATTAAATATTCTCGGTTTACTCTTAACATTGTATATCTCGAATATTGAATTCGATATTCAAAATGGAATGTTCCACGCATCTAGCTCCAACTACCATTCCACTTTCAATGTCTGTTAATTCCCGCCGTGTGCAAATATCGAATAAAATATTTTTGATTCAATCCTGTAGGCTTTGAAAAATTGAAGGTTAAGATTATTACTAGGAGTGGGCCGGAATATGCAAAATCGCATCAGTTTACAGCTGCTCAGGGAGAGACAAAGTAAGGAGGGTTTGGGCAGGGTGGGACGGGGTTACACTAAACACAGGATTCATTACTTGTGCTGTCTAATAGACGATTGTCATAAGTAAATTCCCAGGCATCATGAGGTAATTCAGTAAGTGTAATACATAATTTCTTCTAGGCATATAATCTTCAATTCTAAGAGAGACGTGAGAGGGAAAGAGAAGCCCAAACGGCTGAGTCAGCGCCTGGACACGTAGAATACGTCAAATACATGTAAATGCCTCAAAGATGACACCTCATGTCTCAATTTTTCGTAAGAAAAAGCTGCGCGAGATTCGCAGTGCATCAGAACGAAAAACCCAATTGAAGTGCCTTCTGGACGTAAGAGATGTTACTTTAACAACCGGGATATTCATGTCTATTCTTGCTTAGGTACATGTCAGTACATCGTGGTTTGTCTCTGTGCCCGTGTATGTGGAATGTGTCTAGCTGTGATTAATCGAGTATCGTCAGTGGTTCCTTTATAATGTCAGTTGGTGTGGCAAGCTGTATGGTTTAGTGATAGTGATAGGGAAATATTTGATTTACTATGTTTTTCTAAATAATTTTCTTTCCTAATCGAGCAAAAAGGAGCATTGAAATCGAATCCAAAAGAACTACAAAAAAGGATATGTCCTTAGAGGTGCATGAAAGGGCTCCTTTGTCCGAAGATTACAGACCCTTGTTTTAGACACTATAGACCATGTTTCACATACGCACACGGTCAAAAAATAAACGCACGGATAGACAGTCGTTTTTTTACAAAGCACTTTTCTCGAAAGAATCAGGAACTCCAAAAATGTATTTCCGTCAGTCTTGTCTATTTTTGGAGCATAACGTAACTTTCTCTATATAACTAATTCAAGAAATTAAGAATAGGAACAAACTTTTAATCAAATGATGAATGTAATACATTTGTATGAAAGTGAGAGACGCGAATTGTGATTTACTACAGAGTTATTCGCATGACTTCAACAAAACAGATGAGTACAACCATTTTGTGAACTTTCTGCGAGTTGTCTTGCAAGTTCATCAAATACGTCTCAATTCTACAGCCACAAGATGAAAATTGGGTCAGGACTTGAACATTTCTCAGGGCTCATTTTGTTACCCGCCAGTTGGCAACACAACAGACACATGAACAGCACGCGCTTTTCTTGGCTCGAATTTTCAGTTCCCTCTTTCCTCGCTGTTCAATTTTTTATCTTGTCTTTCCTCTCCTTCTCCTCTCTTTTTCGTATTTATTCTCTTAATCCTCTGAACGATTTCTCTCATAATTTTCAGTTCGCGTGCGTCTCTCTCACCGTCCTCCTCATATTTCCACCTCTCCCTCAATATATTTATCTTATTATCTGACTGTCTCTATATCTGCATGCTTCTTTGTCAATTTTTTACCATTTCCCTCTCTGCATCTCTTATCACCATCATGTTTTTTTCATTTCTTCTTCGAAATCTTCCTCTCTTTTTCCTTTTCTCCGACCTACTTTTGGCTCACCATGTTCGTTTCTCCTTCTCACTTTTTTGGTATTCGCCCTTGCACCTCCACTTCAATATTTCTCAGCGAACGTCTCGTGAGATATTTATGCGTCACACGGTCGTGCGACGTGTGACAGCCATTTTCAAGTGAGAGGAGGGAAATTTTGTTTCCAACGGAACGTGGTTTCTGGTAGATTTGTTTCGTGAAATGTGCAATATCCCGATGGAAGTCACGCATGAGAAATATTTCTTCCAGGCGATATGGAAGTATAACGCTATTGCGTTGCCTTGTAGTTTTCACATTTTATATCTTTTTCACCACTTCGATAATCTGGCAAAGTTTTTATTGTAAATTTAGTTATTCGTTATAAAGATGTTAAAATATTTATATCATAACATCGGTGAATTTGCGGCATTTTCAGCAATCAAATTTGTAATCCGTCTCCTTATATTGCCCATGGACCGCTCATGATTTGTGGCGGCGGTGGTGTAACGGTAAGCGGATCGGACTGTTATACCAAAGTTGGAGGGTTCAAGCCCGATTGAAGCCTTTTAAAGGGCAAAAAATCCTTCCTTCGGAGGGAAGTAAAGCCGGCTGTCCCATGTTAGTAATGTTCCATGCATGTAAAATATTCTGAAGCCTTAATAACGCCTATATAAATTCAAATCACCTATTTCGTCGCCCACGAAATACCTCGTTTCTCCGCTAGTTGGCGAAACGGAACGGGTGGTCAGACGCAAGAGCGGGCCTGATGGCCCGAGATTCGCTTCAATTCAATTCACGATCGTCGCCCATCCGCGTGTAACCCATCCCGTTATTAGAACAACTCCGTCGGTCGGAATAGGGTAGGCAATCCGAAAAGCAACGACAAACTGTAAATCATCGAGGCACTAATTGGGTCTCGTGAGAGGGGAAACAAACAAATCATCATAATAAAAAAAGCACTGAATGTATTATGTCCACAGGCCTCTCAAACCCGGAACCCCGGTTGAGAAACCCCGAGCAAAAAGATGATGATAATAATAATAATAATAGTAGTAATAATAATAATAATAATAATAATAATAATAATAATAATAATAATAATAATAATAATAATAACTTAGTTTACAGTTATGCACTGAATACAAACTAAAGCATGACAACGAGGAACGTTTAATCCAGAATACTACACTTAATTACATGTACTATCCCAAAACTGTCCTAGATAATGACACTTTCAAACTATAATGGAACCGAATCACCCTAATTTCTAAAATCGTCAATCACAATAAGACTCAGGATGGCTCAGACCATCATTGATATCACTGAGTGACTCTGACTGAGAGGTCCTAGGGTTCGAGGTCCAACAGTGGCAAGATTTTCTATTCTACCTACATAATTATAGCGAATTCTGTCGCTCTCTGGAAGAGAATTCTTTTGGTTGGCTGCTCTGATCGACAGTTTTCCGTGATTTCTCTGATCAACACCGGGCGAATGCCGGAGCATTGCCCTATCAAACGGTCCACGGATCGCACGCGATCTTTCCTTCCTCATCCTTGTCCTATCCTCGCCCCTTGTCAACACATGTGCGCATTAACGCACTACACAACCACACATGACGGGAGACAAGTCTAGAGCTCGGAACTTGTCCCAACTGGGGAGGTGTTGGTGGGAGATCCCTGATTAGGGAAAACACCGCAATATGAGCTGTAGGACGGCGCTGGATCTCTCCATCCAGCGAGGGAAGATCACCGCCACCTCCCGCAATAAAAACATACACTATGCTTTTGGAACTGATGGTCTTGCAGTTGATACGCCCGATCTCTGATCAATCAACAACAGCAGACTTGATATCAACGTTGAGGATGACCCATAAATAATCGTTGAGAATGTCCCATAAAATCGTAGTATCCTATAAAATCCGCTTTGTAGACTTCGCTATGGTTCATACTAATAACCTCATAATAACCTACCAGACGAAGTTTAAAAAACTAACAGAGTATTGGTCCAAGTGGTAAAGAACAAATAATGTCTGGAAGTCTCGAAAACAATACCTGTGATATTGTCAAACTGTGGTGTGGTGCAAAATGTCTGTTAAATGGCTGTAAAAATTGGGCATTAGTAAATCTGCAATTATTAACATCCAGATGAGAGACCATCGACATGGTGCAGATATTTAGTAAAATTTTGTATTTTGTTTGGATAAACATTGAAAGCTTATAATTATGAAGTTATGTATTTACCTGTTTTATGAATTATTGTGTTGTAATTACTATAAGTCATATATTTATTTATAAGTAAAATATTAGAGACAGACCTTCATTTGTGTGTAGTACGTGTTTTCTGTAAAATCAGAAAACTATGAATAAAGAACATAATAATAACAATAAATATTTATTTAAAGTAATATATAATTTACGTAGACTCAGTTTAGGAACCACTGTAAAACATTTTCTATTCTTAATATCAACACCTCTTTTATCTTGGTATTGAAAATATTTTTTTAATAAAAACTAAGTTATTTTTAGTTTATAGAATGTTATTTATCTCATTAAAACCATTTTGGTTGTTTTTAATAATAATTTAATATTCCACTTCCACCTTCTCAGTGAAATTTTAATATCATCCTGCTCATCCATGCTTCCTGGCGATGAGCTTCACGCAGCAACGCTTTCACAGGTCTCCTTTAGTTTGATGTTATCAAGTATTGCAGCGATGGTGACCCGATATTAAACACAGGAATGTGACGAGTAACGATCACTTCCATGACAGTGATGTAATATGTAGCATGAAAAGAGAAGTTAGAAATTGTGACCGAAAAGGAGTTCAAAAAAATTCATATATTCCCTGTTCCCTCTGAAAAGTATGAAAATGAAATTTAGTTCATGTAACTTTTTAATCAATAAACGTTACTTTTGTAGGAATTAATATGACGTAGTCAGTAAAATGTTGGAGCAGTTTTCTGAGAGCAAGATAACGTCAACGAATCGCCAGCTGTTGAAATCGATCAGTCGTCGAAAATTGTACTAGAGCCATCGTGATAGATCGACGTCCGGGTTAGGAAGTTGCTGATTCAGTCATCAATGAACACTAGAAGTAGCGAGGATTTTGATAAACGCAGAAGAAAGATGTATAATTTACCTCGAATTTGTATAATTGTTCTAAACGTGTAATTTGTAGAAGTAGGTATGTTAAAGTAAAATCAGAAGTATTATGTAAATAAAAATATTTTTTCACATTGTAAATCGAAGTGATCGTGTAATTAAAAGAAATTGTTACCTACTTTTATGTAGTTACATACTCATCCGTCTTAGAAGCTAGGGATTATTGGGAAGATGAATTTCATCATTTGTCCCTCCTACTCCAAATTCACATCGTAATAAGCCACAACATATTTAATATTTTTATTATTATAATTATATTTAATAATTATTATCTCAGGCTGGTAGGATTTACATCCAATCATCTGCAAACAACTGGAAATAGTCGCTTTAATATGGGAAAAACATCTCTCAAATAATGATCTATAATGCCCTTCACAAACTAAAATATTTTTATCTTTTATTTTTTATCAATTATGACAAAGAGATATGTCCGTTTTTTACGTAAAGTCCCCTAAATTGTGGTGGATTTTTATAATATAAAGGAATAAAGAGTGAGCAGTTCATAAGCTATTGCTGGGTAATAAACGTATACAAAGTGTTATCTCTCCTTATGACAAAGGAATGCGATGGACCAATTCGTGCCTAGTCAAACACACAGAGAGTATTATGAGCTCTTTTACAAGCTAGCCTCCGACGGTTCTTTCCGAATTCCAATACATCCTAACTTTCTCACAAAGCCTCGTAAAATGATAAAAACACTCAACCTCTATAGAACGTCCAATTTTTAACTAACTGCCATCCCCTCGCTTAGCGGTTCGTTCTGTAATCACTTTGGTGACCTAACGGCGTTAGTAGCGGCGGCGACAGCCAACGCAAGGCGGCGCGGGTGGAGGTGGCTTAGGAGGCTC
>BOPP01000057.1:4597680-4615925 GCA_017312745.1 Gryllus bimaculatus
CTTCAATGCATGGGAAGTTGCTGCAATATAATTAAAAATAGAAAACTGTGAGATGGACAACCGCCATTCATGAGGAGTATTTCAATGCATGGGGAAGTTGTGCCATATTAATAAATTTAACTACTGAGATGGTGAACGCATTGTTGAGGAGTGCTTCAATTGCATGGGAAGTTGTGGCATATTAAAATAGAAACTGTTGAGTGGACAACGCCTTCATGAGGAGTATTTTCAATGGCATGGAAGTTGTGCCAATATAATAATATTTAACTGATTGATAGATGGTTGAACCGGCCTTGTGAGGAGTGCTTCAATGGAATGGGAAGTTTGGCATATAATAAAAATAGAAACTTGTTCAGATGGACAACGCCTCATGGAGAGATATTTCAATGCATGGAAGTTGTTGCAATAATAATAATTTAACTATTGAGATGTTGTGTAACGCCTTGTGAGGAGTGCTTCAAATTGATGGGAAGTTGTGCATATAATATCTTAACTATTGAGATGCGTGAACCGCCTGTGAGGAGTGCTCTCAATGCATGCGGAAGTTTGTGCAATATTAATTTAAAATAGAAACTGTGAAATGGACAAACGCCTCATGAGGATATCTTCAATGCATGGGAAGTTTGTGCAATATAATTATTTTAAACTATGAGATGCGTGAACGGGCCTTGTGAGGGTGCTCAATGCATGGGAAGTTGTGCAATATAATAATTTAACTATTGAGATGCTGTGAACCGCCTTTGTGAGGAGTGCTTCCAGCATGGGATAGTTGTGCAATATAATAAAAAATAGAACTGTTGAGATGGACAACGCCTCATGAGGAGTATTTTCAATGCAATGGGAAGTTGTGCAATTAATAAATTTTAAAACTATGAGATGGTGAACGCCTTGTTGAGGAGTGCTTCAATTGCATTGGGAAGTTTGTGCAATATAATAAAAATTAGAAACTGTTGAGATGGACAACGCCTTCATGAGGAGTATTTTCAATGCATGGAAGTTGTTGCATATAATAATTTAACTACTGAGATGTGAACGCCTTGTGAAGGAGTGCTTCAATGCATGGGAAGTTGTGCAATATAAATAAAAAAGAAACTGTTGAGATGGACAAAACGCCTCATTGCAGGAGTATTTCAATGAAGGAAGTTGTGCAATTATAATAATTTAACAATTCGAAAATGTATGAACCGCTCTATTAGAAGTCTTCATTTCCCTCGCAAGCAAAGTTTGTGCAATATAATAAATAAATATAATTTTGAGAAGAAGTTGCTCGCTTTATGAGGAGTACTCAAAGCAGTAAGTTGTGCCATGTAAAATAAAATAATAATAATAAAATAATAATAATAATAATAAATATAATCTGAGAAGGAGACACCTTATGAAGAGACCTTTAAGCATGGCAAGTTCTGACAAAATAATAATTTTTCCTAGGCCTTTCATCCAGCCGTCTACCGGTTACCGTTTACACCCTGATTGGACCAGGACACTAGACACTAACACGCTTGCGTTCTCTTGATCTGGATTCAGCGGAACGCGAGCCGTCGGGGCACGAACCTTATACTCCCGGTCAGAGGCACTGCAGTGATATTATTTGATTGCTCTGAGCCCACCCTAAGCCGGAAAATAAACGTTTAGTCGGCGCTGCGGGAACTAATGTATTTCACAAACTCACTCCAGGATTATGTTCTCTTTCGCCACGAGATTCGTCACAGGAAACATCAAAAATATCGTTATACTACCAGTAACCAGTGTTAACGACTGCGTCATTCCGAAATACACAGATGCATGCATTAAAATGCTGGAATTACCATTTTTTGTACGTGTGTCAAATGGCAAAACCTTGACCAGCTGCAGAATTGTGAAGAGAGTTCCTGGAACGCAATAGGTAATTGCGGGAGTTCATCGATTAAAATGACGCAGAGTCAACATTTCAACACCTCAAACACTAATCTATAGATCAGCATTCTATAGTTAATTTTAATAACATACATAAGAATTAGTTCGTCCAGAAAAAAAAAAGGTTTTTTACTGAAACATTCCAAACGACTAGCTGTTATATCCCTCAAACAGCGCACTAAGGAGTGGCTCTGACTTGCTTTCATCGATATAAACACAATACTACAACGAAAGAATGGTCTACGGGGTACAAAAAATGCATGTTAATAAAGACAGAAGCGCCATTGCAGTTTTAGGTTTTGGCGTCATTTCGCCCCACTGCGCTCCGTCGGACGCCACCGCCGGGTCCCGGCGGCGAAAACGGCGGGCGGACGGTGGCGGGGCCCCTTGCGGCGGACGCGCCGTTTCGTCAACGGCGCCGCCGAACGCAATGGCTCCAAATGCCCCTCGCCTCCGCTGCCGCCTTCGCGCTGCAGGAGCGGCAGCTGTCGCCGCCGCGCCTCCGTGGCGCTGCCCCCACGCCCCCGTCACCCCATCGCGTACATCGCCTATGTCCCCCCGAGGTCCCGTCGCGCCATCATTACCCCGTCGTCCCCGTCGCCCCCGTCGCCCTCGTCGCCACCGTCGCCCCCGTTCGCCCCCGTCCCCCGTCGCCCCCGTTCGCCCTTCGTCGCCCCGGTCGCCCCGTCGCCCTCGTCGGCCACCCGTCGCCCCCTCGCCCTCGTCGCCACCGTCGCCCCGTCGGCCCTCGTTCGCCCCCGTCGCCCCCGCCTCCCCGTTCGCCAACCGTCGTCCCCGTCGCCACCGTCGCCACCGTCGCCCCCGTCGGCCCTCGTCGCCCCCCGTGCACCCCGTCAGCCCCGACGCCCCCTCGTTACCGTCCGCCCCGTCGCCCCGTATCGCCCCCGTCGCCCCCGCTCGCCCCCGCTCGCCCCCGTCGCCCCCGTCGCCCCCGTCGCCTCGTTCGCCCCCGTCGCCCCGCCCGGGGGGGGTTTTTTTTTCCCCCCCCCCCGGTTTTTTTTTCCCGCACGTCGTCCCCGTCGCCAACCGTCGCCACCGTCGCCCCCGTCGCCCTCGGTCGCCCCGGTTCGCACCCGTCGCCCCGACGCCCCCGTCGTTACCGTCGCCCCCGTCGCCCCCCGTCGCCCCCGTCGCCCCCGTCGCCCCGGTCGCCCCCGTCGCCCCCGTCCCCCGTCGGCCCCGTCGCCCTCGTCGCCCCCGTCGCCCCCGCCGTCCCCGGCGCCACCGTCTCCCCGTCGCCACCGTCGTCCCCGTCGGCCCCCGTCGCCCCCGTCGTTCCCGTCGCCCCCGGTCGCCCCCGTCGCCCTCGTCGCCCCCGTCGCCCCCCGCCGTCCCCGTCGCACCGTGTCCCCGTCGCCCACCTCGCCACCGTCGCCCCCGTCGCCCTCGTCGCCCCGTCGCACCCGTCGCCCCGACGCCCCCGTTCAGTTACCGTTCGCCCCTCGCCCCCGTCGCCCCCGTTCGGCCCCGTCGCCACCGTCTTCCTCCGTCGCCACCGTCGTTCCCCGTTGCCACCCGCCCCCTCCCGTCGCCCCGTCGCCCACCGTCGCCACCGTCGTCCCGTCGCCCCGTCGCCACCATCGTCCCCCCGTCGCCCCCGTCGCCCCCCGACCGCCCCCGTCGCCCCGCCGGTCCCTGTCGCCCCGTCGCTACCGTCGCCTCCCGTGCCCCCGTCGCCGCCCATTCGCCCCCGTCGCCACCGTCGGCCACCGTCGGCCACCGTCGCCACCGGTTCGTTCCCTGTCGCCCCCGTTGCCCCCGTCGCCGCCGCAGTCCCGTCGCCCCGTCGCCCCGCCGTCCCGTCGCCCCCGTCGCCACGTCGCACCGTCGCCACCGTCGCCACCGTCGTCCCCGTCGCCCCCGTCGCCACCATCGTCCCGTCGCCCCGTCGCCCCCGACGCCCCCGTCCGCCCCCGCCGTCCCTGTCGCCCCCGTCGGCTACCTGTCGCCTTCCGTCGCCCCGTCGCCCCCATCGCCCCCCGTCGCCCAAACCGTCGCCACGTCGCACCGTCGGCCAACCGTCGTCCCGTCGCCCCCGTTGCCCCCCCGTCGCCCCGCAGTCCCCGTCGCCCCCGTCGCCCGCGTCCCGTCGCCCCCGTCGCACCGTCGCCACCGTCGCCACCGTCGCCACGTCGTCCCCGTCGATCCGTCGCCCCCGTCGCCCCCCGTCGCCCCCGTTCGCCCCCCGTTCCCCCGTCGCCACCGTCGTCCCCGTCGCCACCGTCGTCCCGTTCGCCCTCGTTCCGCCCCCGTCGTTCCCTTTCGCCCCGTCGCCCCCGTCGCCAATCGCGCCCCCGATCGCCCCGCCGTCCCGTCGCCCCGTCGCCCTCGTCGCCACCGTCGTCCCCCGTCGTCCCCCGTCGCCCCCGTCGCCCCCGTCGCCCCCGTCGCCCCCGCCGTCCCCGTCGCCACCGTCGTCCCCGTCCCACCGTCGTCCCCGGTCGCCCCGTCCCCCCGTGCGTTCCCGTCGCCCCCGTCGCCCCCGTCGCCCTTCGTCGCCCCGTCGCCCCGCGTCCCCGCGCCACCGTCGTCCCCGTCGCCCACAAACCGTCCAGCCACCGTCGCCCGTCGCCTCGGTGTCGCCCCCGTCGCACCCCGTCGCCCCCGACCCCCCGTCGTTACCGTCGCCCCGATCGCCCCCGTCGCCCCCCGTCGCCCCGTCGCCACCGTCGCCTCCGTCGCCACCGTTCGTCCCCGTGCCCCCGCCGTCCCCGTCCGCCCCCGTTCGCCACCGTCGCACGTTCGTCCCCGTCGCCCCGTCGCCACCATCGTCCCGTCGCCCCCGTCGCCCCCGACGCCCCGCTTCGCACCCGCCGTTCCCTGTCGGCCCCGTCGCTACCGTCGCCTCCGTCGCCCCGTCTCGCCCCATCGCCCCGTCGCCACCGTCGCCACCTCGCCACCGTCGGCCACCGTCTCCCCGTCGCCCCCGTTGCCCCCGTCCCGCCGCCCGCAGTCCCGTCGCCCCCGTCGCCCCCGGGCCGTCCCCGTCGCCCCGTCGGCACACCGTCGCCCACGTCGCCACGTCGCCACCGTCGTCCGTCGTTCCCCGTCGCCCCTCGCCCGTCCCCCCGGTCGCCCCCGTCGTTTCGTCGCCCCCGCCAGCCCCCGTCGCCCCCGAGGTCTCCGTCGCACCCTCGGTTCCTTCTTCCCCCGTCGCCTCTGTCGCGCCGTCGCCCCGGCCGCCTCCGCCGCCGCTCTCGTCGCCCTCGCCGTCGCCGCCTGCTAAATGCCGCTTTCAAACGCGCTGGCGCGGCTCGCAACCGGGGTGCAGGCGCCGCGGAGGCAGCCGCTCTGGCTGAGAGGATGGAGCTGGGGCAAGCGGGAGCGGAAAACGCCCCGCGGTACAGGCGGATGCTGGCGGGATGGGCGCAGAGGAGCGGTTAGCGGACAAGAGCGAGAACGCAAATGCGAGAACTGTAAGAACGGCAAGGCGGGAATGCACAGTGGAGGGCAATGGAGCAAAGCGAGAACGAAGAAGTAGAAGAAAGAGAAAATGGGAAGTGCTCAAAACTGAAGGAAAGGAGTTGAATGGTTGATTAAATTACGCGATAAGAATAAGGGTAAGATGAAAAATGCAGTTCTACAAAGAACAATATAAAAGAGGAACTGGTACGTGTGAAGAAGGTACATCATCCGCAAAGAGCAATGATCACGACAGTAGACAAAGGAGAAAGGTGAAGAATTTGTATGAGAAACTGATGAAGCTATCAAACAGCAGCAGATGTAGACAATTAATGTATTGACACTGTCAGTGGTAACGACAGGAACACTTCACAAACAAGATCAAAAATATACGAAATGTACAGAAGGAGCTATCTTAATATTTTGTTTCCTGTCGTTAGTGTCCATGATTTACTGTCAATTGTGAATCAGATGACAATTTTAAGAAATACTATTGTGCGTGTAAAGCTGAAAACTGTCAATTCACTTCTGTAAGAAATTTCAGAGATATTACACGAAAAAATAAACACTTAGAGAAAGAATAGAAACTAAATTACTCATATTCGTAGACTTGTGTATACAGAGTGTTTCAGAAATAAGTACGTGAACGCAGAAGACAAATGGAGGGAGTAAAGGAAGCAGACTATTAATGAGCTCTGGATATAAAGAGCCGGGCTTCGACACTGGGCTGTCAAATTTCTAGGGACACCTCGGGATGTAGGCGTATAAATGCTAACTCTTGTCGTGTAATCCAGCCCAAGGTATATATTGAACTTAATATTAGCCACTAGAAGTTTAGGAAGAAAAACAACAAACAGTCACGGCCGAAGTTTGTAAATCGCAGCGATAGCTAAGGTTTATAACAAGAGAATGGAATTTATTGTAATATAAAATAAATATATGTATATACATTATTTTCCCAAGATTTGTAAGAAAATATAGAAATTATGAAAAATAAATATATATTATAAGGTTTCAAACTGCCCCATTCAAGCATTTATAATTTCCACACAGAAAACGTCGCCGATCGGGTCTTAAAATTGTTTCGTAGTGGCTGAAAGAAAGTTCTATCTCTAAGAAGTAATTCACACTATTATTCACTACCAATATGAGTTTTATTGGAAACAAAAAATATACACGCACTGTATACAATATTTACGTTTACGAGGAGCTGGCACGAAAGTTAACAGGCACACCATGTAGCCACTGATAAATCTCGAAGAGGGGGAGAGTTTAAAGAAAAAGTTGCCCATCCCCAAATTCAAACACGCGATTAGGGATTTATTAGTAAAAAATATCATACTTCGATTGAGTTTCGCATGGACTCTATGAAATATGAGCAAGCAGGTAGTTGAGATTACTTGTACTTTGCAAGCAAACGCAGTTTTCACGATGCAAGGAGGGTGGAGTAAGTTTGACAGTTCACGTAAAACTTTCAGTGGTCACAAAAGTGTAGTAGTTTTACATTGCTTTGTTAAAACTGTTGTTTACAAGTTTGTTACGTGTTTACGAGTTTGTAAAATACGAGTTGTTTACAGTTGACATGGTTTCTCGCTTCTCATTTTTTAATATTTTCGGTCTACCCAGTCTCGTTCTCGTAGACCTCTTGCCTCCATATCACATTCTACAATTTAAGAATTATTGTCTTATTTCTCAGCAGTTTTGTATTACATGCTTTCTTATTGCGTTCGAGTTCAGATGTTCCTCAGAAGTTCTGCTTTAAACTGTTACGAGGAAAGAGTGGAAATATATGTATCGCTGTGCTTGTGTGCAATAAAATTAATCTTGCGTTTTATGAGACTTCCCTTCTCTCTTTCCTTAATAGTTAACCTGCTTTTTTCTTTGCTCTCCTTGTTTTATTCACTGCCTTTTTTCCATTGCTCAGATAGCTACACCCTTCTTGAGCAGGTTAACATTCCATTCGAAGAAAGAGCTTCTAAAAGCGTAACAGAGGATACGACCTGCTGGAAGTTCGTGAAGGGATAAACGGGAGACTTACGGGTAGTCTGTCGTAAGAAACAAGTATGCGATCTCGCGAGTAGGCTCCGGAGAATTTAACTGTTTACACAGTGCAACATAAAGTGACTCGTCAATTTAAAGTAGGCATAAACTTGAAGTTTCATGTACATTTCTGTTCCGTAAGCTCTAAAATAGACATTAGCAATCCATTCCAGGATATTGTTCGTCGGCTGTTAATAATGCATGTATGTAATCAGCGTATTGAACGGAAATTTCATGCATGTAAATCATTCGAAATTCTCTCATTTATGGATTTCATTTGATGAAGATTTGTGCATATTGCCGCTGAATTAGTACTTACAATTAGTGTCAGATTAAACAACATGATACTTACTTATTAAATGAAAATGTATTGTTTTAAAGTTCAAGTACTTTTCAAATTTTGCGCTGGCTTCAGAGAAAAATGTTTAAATTTTGAGATTAATTACATAAGCACACAAAAAAAGAATTGTCAAGCCCTAAGACTCGACATATATTTTGTGTTATCGTTCTGAATCCGAATTTGAAGCCAGAATTGTGCCTCCACCTCCAGTTTTTTTAAATCGCGAAAAAACACCGTGAAATTGTATTTTTTTTTTTCGAGAGTTGTTGTCAGACCCAAAGACTTGACACACTCTTCTCTAAAAATGACCACGCGCCGAATTATAATCTGAAACCAGAATTGCTCCACCACCTTCCAGTTTTAATGGCGAAAAGCCGTCGTGAAGTTGTAAACTTCACGGTGTTTTTTGCGATTCAAAGCGGTGCGCAATTCTGAGTTTCAGATTCAGTGCGTCAATATACATAGAGAAACATGTGTCAAGTCTTTGGCTGTGAAAATGTTTTTTGTTGCCTATGTTATATACGATTATATAAAGTAATGTAAAATACTTCAATATGTTGAATATTTATTTTTATATACTTTTGCTTGGTAGGTACGTTGTTTCCATTCCATGCAAAATATTTTGTAATTTTATGTCACATTTTTACTTCTAATATATCTTACATTAGTTTATGATTGATAATTATGAGATGC
The DNA here is from genome assembly GCA_017312745.1 of Gryllus bimaculatus. Classification (NCBI taxonomy): domain Eukaryota; kingdom Metazoa; phylum Arthropoda; class Insecta; order Orthoptera; family Gryllidae; genus Gryllus; species Gryllus bimaculatus. Next base: position 4,606,070 of record BOPP01000057.1, read on the forward strand.
TGACATATCAATATATCAGTATTTGCTTTGATAATCACTTTGCATTTACGATCGAGCTGAACATTCTGCAGGAAAGGACGGTAATAAACCTCCCAATCGGATTGCACCGCTTCCGTTCATAGTACTAATTTTATGTTTCAATAAGTGGATGTATCCGATGAGCAGCACTAACAAGACTTATGGGACGAGATTCATTGTCGCATCCGGCAACAAAATGGAATTTACTTCATCAGACTTCCAAAGGCTGCAATGTCGAGAGAGGAAAATGTTGGTCATGAAACGACAGGCAAATCGATTCATTACAATTTCCATTCAAATGCTAGAGAAGCAAGATAGGCAATCACGTGTATTTGTTTTTCGTGATCGGTTTCGTAGTTGAGATATGACGAAAGGATGTGTATGCTTAAAGTATAAAATAAAATGCATTCTACGAAATAATTTTCATCGTTTAATGAAAATTCATATGATCAGAAAAGTTCACATTGAATTTCCAAAGTATCAGAGATAAACTGAAATAATATTTAGTGTATGTGTTGTTAAAAGTAGTAGGTAGTGTTTATTGGAAATATATTTTGTTTCAGGCTGAGCACTATTTCAGATATTTCTGTGCCTATATAAAGCAGCACGTTTCTCTAATATCAGATTGGGTGTAAAAATTAATTTCGAAATTATTACGCCAACATGAAAAATCATTTATTAAAATAAGAAAACAATTTTCTATTTCCACAATTATTTCGTACATAATAATGGGACATATCTTGTTTTGGACCTAGATTGCAAAATACATTTCTTCCTTAAAAAATGTTCGAGCTAAACTATAAAGTTAATTTTTATTTAGAAGAGTGTTGTTTTCTGTGCGATCAAATAAAGAGTTCGGCAACTAAATGGCTGCAGAAGTGCAAGTAGAGATGAAGATCACTACAACGACGGATACGGTAGAATAATAAAAGAATCAGAGCAGGCCAATATGAAAACTGAAGCGAAGCTACGGTTTGAGATAGTGGTAGAAGATAGAGTAAGGAGAGAAGTAGGAAGAGAATAAAACGGAGAGAGGCAGGTGAAGTGGAGACGAAAAGAATTTTGACACGTAAAAAAAAAGGATTCGTAAGGCGAGAAAGTAAAACCGTAAAGTAAAAAAACACGGAGCTTGATTTGGCCGCGCGAGCAGAGGCAGAGACAGATTCGCAGGCTCGGAAAGAGAAAGCGGGGTTGGTTCCCGGAATGAGGTGGAGGCGCCGGCGGCGGCGAGCACGGCTGGGCCGGGGGCAGGGCAGGCTGGAACAGCCGCTCGCAGCGCCGCTTCCCAACTCCCAGAGCACCTCGTCTCGCCCGGCGTCTCGCCTTTGTTTTCTGAATATTCATGTCTCCATCAGCCTAGGCGTCTAATTTATTCATCCGGGGAACGTTTACAGCGCCGATAGAGCGCGCCGTCGCCGCCCTCGCTCCCCCCTCCCTCCCTTTCCACCCCCTCTCTTCTTCCCGCCCCAGTCCGTTGCTCCCTGCCGCGCAGCCTCGGCGAGGCCCCGCCCACGTCATTTCGCAGATACGCATTCAAGTGTTATTTTTCGTTGTTGACGTATTGCGCCGTCGCCTCTTCGCCGTTTATTCGCCGCTGTTACCCCACAAACGATTCGAGCAGCCATCATTCGCACCGTGAGGTCCCAGCTGCAAACAAACAAGAGAGAGAGAGGGGGGAGAGAGGGAAGAAGAGAGAGAGAGAGAGAGAGAGATTCAGCTTCTGCTTTGTCGGATTTTCAATTCCTCCTTCAAGCCTCACACTACTCGACGGCAGTTGAATTTTTCTGCTTCGTTCCGACCACAGCGCTCACGTTGTCACCTCCACGCTCCTGTTCATAAGCAGTTCGACTCACCACCCGCCTCGTCCTGAGCGGTTCCCCAACTTTTCTCTTCCGCCTTCGAATTACAGCCTCCTCCCGTTCCCTCTCGTCTGTTCTTGAGAGCGAGCTGACGCCCCCGTCTCCTTTCACCGCGCGCCTCGCGAATGCTCCTGCCAGCACCTCGTTTCTCTCCCTTGAAATGTTGCACCCGCACCCGCACTCGCAACGGACTCGCCCTCGCCCTCGCCCTCGCCCTGCCCTCGCCCTCGCCCTCGCCCTCGCCCTCGCCCTCGCCCTCGCCTCGCACTCGCCCTCGGCCTCGGCCCTTCGGCCTCGCCCTCGGGCCGCCCTCGCACTCGCAACTCGCACTCGCACTCGCACACACACTCGCACTTCGCACCACACACTCGCACTCGCATCCACACTCGCCCTCGCCCTCGCCCTCGCCCTCGCCCTCGCCCTCGCCCTACGCCCTCGCCCTCGCCCTCGCCCTCAGCCCTCGCCCTCGCCCTCCGCCTCGCCCTCGCCCTCGCCCTCGCCCTCGCCCTCGCCTCGCCCTCGGCCTCGGCCTCGGCCTTCGGCCTCGCCCCTCGGCTCGCCCTCGCACTCGCACTCGCACTCGCACTCTCACACCCACTCGCACTCGCCCATCGCACTCGCACCACACACTCGCACTCGCACTCGCACTCGCACTCGCACTCGCCTTCGCCCTAGGCCCTGGCACTCGCCCTCGCCTTCGTCCTCGCCCTGGCACTCGCCCTCACCTTCGCCCTTCGCCCTCGCCCTCGCCCTTCGCAGCCCCTTCGCCTCGCCCTCGCCTTTCGCCCTCGCCCTCGCCCTCGCCCTCGCCCTCGCCTCGCCCTCGCCCTTCGCCCCTCGCCCTCGCCCTCGCCTCGCCTCGGCCCGGCCTCCCCTCGCACTCGCACTCGCACTCGCACTCCACCACACACTCGCACTCGCACACACCTCGCACTCGCACTCACACTCGCCCTTCCCCTCGCCTCGCCCTCGCCCTCGCCCTCGCCCCGCCCTCGCCCTCGCCCTCGCCCTCGCGCTCGCCCCTCGCCCTCGCCCTCGCCCTCGCCCTCCGCCCTCGGCCTCGGCCTCGCCCTCGGCCATCGCCCTCGCACTTCGCACTCGCACACACACTCGACTCGCACTCGCACTCGCACACACACTCGCACTCGCACTCGCACTCGCACTCGCCTTCGCCCCTCCGCCCCTGGGCAACTCGCCCTCGCCTTCGTCCTCGCCCTGGCACTCGCCCTCACCTTTCGCCTCGCCCTCGCCCTCGCCTCGCCCTCGCCTTCGGCCCTCGCCCTCGCCCTCGCCCTCGCCCTCGCACCCTCGCCCTCGCCCTCGCCTTCGCCTCGCCCTCGCCTTCGCCCTCGGCCCTCGGCTCGCCCCTCGCCCTCGCCCTCGCCACTCCCGGCCTCGCCCTCGGGCCTCGCCCTCGCACTCGCATTTCGCACACACACTCGCACTCGCACTCGCACTTCGCACACACTCGCACTCGCACTCGCACTCGCCTTACGCCCTCGCCCTGGCACTCGCCCTCGCCTTCGTCCTCGCCCTGAGACTCGCCCTCACTCTCGCCCTCGCCTCGCCCTCGCCCTCTCGCCCTCGCTCCGGCCCTCGTAACACAACATCTCACTTGTACTCGTACTCGCACTGCATCGTACTCGCCTTAGCCCTCCCCGTAGCCCTCTCCCTCGTATTCTCAACCGCACTAGCATTCTCACTCGCACTCGCATCTCTAAATTGTTCTCGCCCTCACACGCCCTTCCTATTCGCACTCGCCGTCACTTTTTGTATTCGCACTCTATTTCGCAATCACCCTCGCCCACGCCCTGTCTCAGCAACTTTCTCTTACACTTGCCTCGTACTTCCCTCGCACTCTCCCTCTCCCTTGTATTCTCACCGCACTTGCACTCCACTTCACTCGCACTCACACACTCGCACCTCCTCTCGCAATCGCCCCCCCTCGCACCAACCCTCCCACTCCCTGGTCTCTCACGCCAGCACTCGTGCTCGTACTCGAACGGCAGACTAGCTCCCTCCATCGCAAACCCCCCGCCGCACTCACAACCACCCCCGTCCCCGCCTCCGCCTTCACCCCAACCCCGCCAATCCCCTCCCCACTCCTCCGAATGTTGAATGCGCGAGCCCCGCCGCGCCGCCGTTCGCTTTTGACTCCGCAACGGCCGACGGCGGACGGGAGTCATTACAGAACAGGAAGCGCGGCGCGCGTGGCGTGGCGCGGCGTGGCGCGGAGCCGGCCGTAAACGGGACGCCGATGAGGGTGTGTTTCGGCGAATCGCGCGGCCCCGCGAATGGAAACGGGCCGGAGAAAGGGGGAAGGGAGGGGCGATTCTCACAATAGGGGGCTTTGACGTTGTTTTCGAGGAAATTGAGGGAAGTCTATGCCTCCCCCTCCAACGAATAAGATTTAGTATTCCCTGGAATTGTAAGGGTCCAACGTTGTCTGAACTGCAGTTATCGTCAAGAGAAGGGTAATTCGTTCTCGAGGAAACTTCAAACTCAAAACCGTCGTTGCAATATCTTATTCAATTTATTTACGGACGTATTTTTTCATTAGCATTCTACTACCACGCTGCAGAGCGATCTTCAATTTCATTGTAAACAAACTTTTTTTGTGCGTATATACAATAAATACATTCCACATCGAAAAAGTAGTTCAACGCTTCATCGTTTCTTCAGTTGATTTAATTTATTCTGTATAAGCGTCATACATTTAGACAGGTGGTACACAGTATACATCGTAAATTTAACGTTCCATTCGTATTGAAGGGATAATGTTAAATTGAATAATTATATTAGTAATTATATAAATGTATTAAAAACTATTAATAATAGAGCAAAATTTATACAGTTTATCGTAATTTTTCATCTAAATTATTTTTATCAACACTATGGGTGAAGTTATGTGCTAATGTAAATTGTATGTATTTAAACAGCGAGGAAACAAAATTCATTTAGTAGCATTTTTATGAGATTACCATACGCTATATCACATTAAGGCATCTGCATTTTAATTCAAACCAGCCCGTATCAAATTCATAAAAAAATATTTTTAGTTTATGTTATGAATAAACGTGTACAGGTATGCTCGCAAACAAAATAAGGTATAAGTGATTAAAGTATTAAAAAATGACTGAAGTTCTGAAAAATTATTGAATTTTTTGAAAAGATCATTAGGTATATGGCATAGTACGACATTCAATTTTCATTAAAATATCTGTCATTTAGGAAATTTCAAAAATGTTTATATTTAAAACATTCAGGGTTTTCGTCCAGAAAGAAGTTAGAGTATTGTACGGAATTCAATTTCGTGATTTTTGTTTTAAATGAAAATTAATGGGTCCTATATACGTTTTTATTTTTTCATATTAACCGGTGTTATATAATAAGCAATAAATTCTAGTATATTGAAATTAATAGAATTAAAACTTTTTTGCTGTCATTTATTTACTATTTTATTGTGTAAGGTGTCAACAATCGATTGAAAGCATTCGACATTTTGTCTTCGAGAACGTTGGTGAATGCGAGGCTGTTGTTCTTGTTGTTAGCAAAGCGAAAATAGCACGTTTTCGTAATTTCTTAGTGTTTTGAATGCGAAGACTAGTTATTGTATATACACGCTGTTTTCCGTATATTGTTTGAAATATGTGATCTTTCTGGAAAAAGTCAGTGATTATAATAATATGTGGTGCATTTTGTTGTTGAATTAAGGTGAACACGTACGTCACATATATACACTGTCCTTACGTAAATAATTTTCAGAAAATAGTATCAATTATGAATATTATTGGTGAACTTATAAAAACTAATGTTAATTTGGTGTAATTATACATTCCACACATATCTCATTTTGAGTGTGCGCGATTGCTACTCGAAATGTTAAGATATATCCCAACTTTCTAAGCTATTTTGCGACCTAATTGATTCCTGTAGCTTTCTGTATAACTTCATACAATTTAATTAAATGTTGTCATGCATTTTTTAAAGAAAGTAATTGTTGAATAATAACACAAGAGAAAGAAAAGTTTTGGTATGCGGCACATTTCCACTAGATTACATGATGACGTGACTTCATCGCGAAAAAAAAGAAGACTTGCCAGATGACGTCACTTTTTATGTGTCTTAATAAAAGACTAACTTTGCGCAGGCGTAGAGGTACATAAAAGTCCTCAACAAAATATTGAGTGAGCCATCCGAAATACAAAACGTAACTACTATATTTTCAAACAGAGATAAACACCTATACGTTCTAAATTATCACATAAAAGTGAAAAATTGAAGGAGAAAGTCTGAAAACATATATTAAACACGAGTTCATGATATTTTAAATAGTTATAAACAGAAACATTAACTAGATAAAAAAACCAAGCTTGTTCATCACTTCATAGTTTCTTGCAAAATAATCGAAATCGTTGATATACATTCTGAAAATTGTCAATATGGAATAAACGTTGAAGAAAAACACTTTAAAACTACAAGTTCCAGAGCTGTATTATTGGTTATGCGAAGTTACACTGGAGGTAGCACAAGGTCTGCTATCTATATTCTTTACAGGTCCTTTTTTCAATTACATAAAAACGTTTAGCTTAAAGAGTAAGTAGAAGCAAAAACTTAACGGAATCTACACAATTATAAGGAATGCAATTTTACTGAAGAGTCTGTGGCTTGTGCTATTGTGAGAATGTGTTTAACATTGTTAAAGTAGCCATTATTACGCAAAAGAAAAAAATTAATATTCACTATCCAATAATGTATCCTTTTAAAGCAGAGGGCGTCAAATATTGGAATCTAATAAAGTGCTGCATACCTTACATCTGCGTCCGCAAGATTTTGTCACGTTTTTCGAGGGCAAATATTTTTTTTATTTATTAATATTTGATGACCGGTACATAGATTAGTTACCTAGTAAATATTGTTACAAAATAACTTTACATATGTGTTGATTCCTTATTAACTAACTTATAGTTAACTTACAATTATTGCAATTGGAGAGGACTCCTATATGGGTCCTCTATTCAGGTTCAAATTCAGTGATTTTTATGAGAAAAATAATATATTATGTCTGAACAGCATCATGGGAGGGATTTGATTTAAGCTGGAGAAGTTGGTGGATAGAAGTAATCTGCCTGTTCGAGGTTAAATTCCTTGTAGAGTTAGAGGTTGGGGACGAACCATGGTACGTTTACTATTGTTCTAAGGGATTGATTTTGTATAACTTGAATTTTATTTATATTGGTTTTGGAGGCGTTAATCCATATTTTGCAAACGCACGGTAGTAGAGGACTTTTATTTGATTTTGTATATTACGAAGAGTATGGTGGAATTGAATGGTATGAAGTTATATCTGTGTATTAGTTGTTTTAGCTGCAGTAATTTTATTTTGATTTTAGTTAGTTGGTTACCTATGGGATGCTTCCAGTCTAGTTGAAGACAGAGATATTTAATAAGTGTGTTGAGGGATGGTCCTTTTAATATATTATTTAGTATCTTAAGAGATGGTGGAGAGTAATGTGTTTGTTTAAATATTTTAGTGGATGTTTTACTTGGATTTAACTGGATCTTAAGTTTAGATGGGCAAATGTTCTCGACATCAGCTTGCCTCTGTCGCAAGGCATTACTGCGCGATAAGCAACCCGTTCAACATGCATGTGCAACAGTGGCAAAACATGTTATCGGACAGGGTTTGACCGGTATTCGGTGAGATACCAAGACATCAATAAATATTATTGATGTATTCGACGATACGTCTCTATAATATGAAACTACCTGAAAAATCATCACAAGAATATTGCGAACCTGCTTTACTCCTTTTTTCGTAGAGGAAGTCAAATGGAGGTTTGACATAGAGACAGGCAAATGGACGAGAAGTCAAAAGATCCGAAGAAGTATCAGTGATTCAGACGAGAATTTTTCTTTAAACTTTTTGAGATAGTGTTTTTTGATAAAATATTTTGAAAATCTTTGAACTGTTTCTATTATATTGCAAATTGAAAAACGTAATTATTATTTATAATCCGGATCTGCTTTAGAAACATGATATCTTCGTTTATCAATCTGACAACAAAATTAATAGAATATTCAAATTTTATAACATTTGATATTTCAAAAGATCATTCTTAATGCAAAATAAATATCAGAGTTGTTCAGTTCAAAACTCTGTTAAGTTTCGAAGTGATTTTATTTTAAATTTACCAAATAGTTACTTCCGATATTAGTATTAAAAGTGTCACATTAGTTTGCGTGCAAAAAATCATACATTGCTTTGTGTGTGCAATACACTGCTTTTTAGAGAGACTTACTGACTTTCTTTTCATAATTCAAGTACACTAATCACATAACCGTGCACTATATTACATTAAGATAGATAGTAGTTGATGACATTAGACGATATTAGTTTTTCCTATTTTTATTCATTCTGTTTTGAATTATTGTAATTAACAAAACAAGTGTACAAAGAGGGGGGTAATTGCATGAGTGGTATGTTCAAGAAAATGAAGTCGTCTGTAAAAGCGAGTTTTCTTATATACCACTAGAGCAATTATACCCCTTTATACATATGTCACGTTTAGTATGTTTTCGATTCCATTCAAGAAAAATTAATTTATTTATTTATTAAAATTTTGACATCTTTACCTTTCGAGGCTCACTTGGATGACGTATTGGTTCTGAAAAGATATATTTTAGTGGGCATTGCATTGCTTTTGCAACAAATATTTGCATGTGAAAAGTGCTGAACATATTGCGGTTAAAATATTAGAAGCTGACAAAGCAATGAAAACATTACTTCACACGAAAAGTAAAGTCTGATATGACAGAGAATACATGTCTAAGTACTGGTAAGTAAAAATAACTAGTCACGTCTGACACAAGTTTTACTATAGGGTACTTTTTAGAACGAGTAGACACAACTGCCGTTAAATTTTTTACATTTGTAATCCTGAGACTAAATGTTTTACATGTAAAACATTTAATTTATTCACGTTAAATATTTTATGTTGTTCCATTAGTCAGCTATCTTAACATTTATTGCATCAATTCGTTATTATTTATTAGTTCTTTATAAGTAATTGTTGTAGATACGTAATCTGTGATGTACATTTTTGTTCATGTTTTATGGCCGACTGGAAATGAAATATCTTTGCTACGTATGTGTTATAGAGCCTTAATTAAACGATTTGCTCCTTTTCTGAATTCTAATTCATGAACGTGTAGTTTTATTTGCACGATGAAATTTTAATTGCACGCGTGCTATTAACATAGAAATAATCAACGATTTTTCATTGAATAAATGAGCGTATTTAGTTAACTAAACGAAAAACATTATAACGTCACACTTTTGTCACTAGTACTAAAAATTGAATTTTTAGCATGCTCTGCATTCCCTAAATACTCACTTTTACTAGTGTGTGTCTAAAAATATTGTTATTCAATATTTATATTTATTTATTATATTGAATCCAATAATCATATTGAAACATTATTTGAACATACAATATGCCAACATTTACGTTTTATGTAAAACTATACCAAATTATACAGAATATTGAATGTCGTGTGAATTTGGATATTTCAAACAAGCAAGAAAACTTAATAGTAAGTGTATAGACAAAAAAATGTTGAAATGTTCTCTTTTTTTGTAACATTACTTCCTACAACATCCTTTCTACCTTTATCTTTTTCTTATTTCATTTGAATGTTCTATCTTGTTTAAATGGTTATAAATGTTTGTTAACTGAACATTGAGGACAATTCAACATTACGTTTCAAACAGTTAAAGAATAGTACACAATATGCTGCAGAGATTCGGGGGTACACTATGCGTATAAGGACGTCAAACATTCCCTCTTTAATTCATATCTCATTCTCCAAAACAAACACAGAACATCCTCTCAAACAACGTTCGTACTAAATTAATGCAATATCATTAACAACACTGCGCTAATTATAGTCATGTTTATTTTCCATTCCGCGCACGA
>BOPP01000057.1:4616344-4627274 GCA_017312745.1 Gryllus bimaculatus
GTGTAGATTATGTGAGCATTGAGCTGCACTGAAATATTTTAAAAGAATACTAAAAGTAAAGTTTGGAAATTTGCTTCTTCACATTATCGATCGTCAGATTGTAAATATCCTCCCTGAATTTGCGCTAAGTCAATAACGACTTCAATTAGAAAAGGACATTCAAAGTAAATGAAGTAAATTTCTAATCTGGTTATTAAATCGAATCTAATTAAATTATATCTATAAGTTATTTAATTCGACCTACTAATTTCGTTTTATATTCAATCTTAGGCTGTAATAAGATGTCTTACGCTGCTCATTTCGTAAATAAATATCACCTACAACAAAAAGATTATTGGTTATGATAGTGTTAGATTAAAAATTAACTAAATTATTGCTCGGAATCTTCCAATTTATTGTCCTAAAATAAGTATTAAAATTAATATTTTGTAGAAAGATTTAATGAATAAGAGGTAGGATGTACTGCTTTGACACAACGGCCCGCGTTCGGATATTGTCATCCTAGTTTCACTAACTTCTGATCTTTCCAAGCTTGTCACTAGAAGTATTTCATGAGCAATATAAATCACAATGAACGCTCAATTGTTTTGTCTGCTTCCCTCCTAGTCTTCTTTTGTAAGTAATTTGTCTCTACTTTTACCTGAAATTAAAAATATGTTTTTGCTAGTTGAGGGTAATAAATTATTTCAGTTTGTTTATACTCGAGCTCTACATTCGAATTATATTAGAAAACAATTATCATATAAAAGAATATTACTCTCACAATTGTGTCTACTCGACCACTTGAATCGGATTGCATGAACTCCGACTGCTGAATGTTTTATTGCTGTGGGGTTGGTAATTCAAGCTCGTTGCGCCATTGGGTCGACTGACGCTCGGCAACAAACCTTCGATCGCGTGAACTCCGGAGACCTCAAATGTGGTAATAAAGCACGATGCGTGCGTGAATAACTTTTTCAATAATGGCAGGTCGAGTCCTTAACCAGCTCTTGAATAATTTGAAATTGCATTTCCAATTATTTTAGAAAAATCTTGTTTTGATACTCGGACTAGTAACTTTCAAACTTCAGATTCAAGAAACCATATATTAAGCTAACACGTTGACTGACAGATGATTAAATAGACGATTGACATGAACGAAACGAAATTGGATGTAAAATAATACCAATAGTTCCAATAATTTCAATAGATTATTATTGTAATAATTAAATAAATATTAGGTTATAAGATGGTCCAACTCGAGAACAAACTACCTTTTTTCAGTCTGCGTACGCTTTTTTCTGGCTCTTTTGTTGTTTTAATAAATGACTAGTTGCACCAGAGCAAACATTGCGCATTGCTGCGACGAAATATAACGCATCAATGCGGCGATAGAACACGGTTTAATTTTTGTAATAAAATTAGTATTCAGATTGTATACAATCATTATGCATAATTGCAACATTTAAACTACTATTTTCTGAAGTTCTCGAGAATAAATAATTTGCGATCTAGCAGAAGATCATTTATCCTGATTTGTGTTTTAGGCGTCATTCCCTTCAAAAATATAATCTAAGCTCCAAATAGGTCTCAATTTGTAGGAGTGTAAGTTAACAAGTAAGTTTACTTTTGTTCTAAACCTCCCCAGGTTGACTGTTTTTTGTTTGACAGATTTGTGCAATCACTAGCTATAAGATTAAATTGTTTTCTTTGCGTAAGGTAAGAATCAGAGTTATCACTTAAACATTGCTGTCCACTCTACGTTTGCTCAAAACAGAATAGCGTTTACAAACTGCTTTTTGGAATTTGAATGAATATCAAACGTTGAAATCCTTGAAAGGCTTTCAGCAGAATCTAGCTGTTATGAATCTCTTTGGTAAAGCCTTTACCTAGACTGAGCAATTCAAATCTAGTCAAACAAATATGCGGGGAGTGATAAAGTGACAGCAGTTGATGTCCTGAGACAACTTTGCCAGTACGTCTTAACATAATTCAAGCTCCGGAACCCCAAAAACGCCACTCGTATGCATCGCTTTAAGTGATTATAATGAGCGTGGCAGTAAAACCTCTCCTTCTCATTGTTAAATACCTCTCTACGTTCTTTTGATATTACTCTCGCAACGTTTCTTGAACGATGTATTGAAGAAATGCGGGCAGAGTGGGGGTATAAGTTACGTAATCAGCTACTAGATTTTATGAAGTAATGCTAATCTCTGGAGAATCAGTCATGCCTTCGCAACTTTCTCAATAATTTGTATTCTAACTTCTTAAGGAGTTCGAGGAATCTCTTGTGATGGATCACCATGTGCTTCGGTCGTTTTTTTAGATTTTTGGCGAAAATCACGAACAGAAGTTCTCATCTTCAATAGAAAATCGTTTCTATATCGTGCCAGTGAGGACGTGTTTGGAATAGTATCATCAGTGATCGCTGCGAGCTTTTGCCTGGAACTATTTATTATGCGAGAGAGGGAGAAGCAAGGCCATCGTTCAAGAAAAGTTGCGCGATTAATACCCCTCGTTATTTCCGGGCGCAAAGGCGTTCGTCACCTGCTTGTAACCTAGATGTCTGTGATACTCCGAGAAACAAACTTTTCGACTGCCTTCAAGCGCATCACTTCCTTACTGAAGTCCCTAAACGGTGCGTTCAGGCGCTGCATGGATATGGCTGAAGTGGTTTGATGCGAACTGTTCGGTCACATTCGCAGTCCAATGCACTCCTTTATTCCCTCCCCAAATCCGTTCCTGTTCCCTCTCCCTCGTTCGAAAGAAGACCGGTAAACCTTGGGACGCGTGATGTTAACAATGTTTCACTTTCTCGTCAATTACGTATTTACATTGCAAATTATTTTTTAATCTTCTACGTACTTATGTAATAAATATAACGTATTTTAATGTTTCAGTAAAAATTGATATTTTTACGAGAAAAACTAGCACTGCAGGGCCCTTATATCGAAAGAATTGAAAAATCTTGTTTCCCAAGGTTTTTCCCTGTTCGTAAATTTCTTCTTCTAACACGTTGTACAAGAGTTGTTTCCATGTTTTGTGGGTCATTTATACCGAAAAATTGGTATACGGCAAAACCTCTGTCTGTTCCTTCGTCCGTCTGACCGACTGTGACTAAGGCTAGCGCTTAAACCGTACACACAGATTTTCTCCATAACTGATTTTCCCCGATCAATCTGCGATTCACAAGGCCGAACTCGACGCCCTGCGAATTTGAAAGACATTTTGATTTTTGTATGAATCCTTATCACCATTTTTAAAGGGTTTTCAAAGGGTTTTCAAGGGTTTTTCAAAAATGGTGGCAAATAGTTTGATTATTTTTTTCTGTAATGATCGCTTAAAACAATGATTTTCGTTCAACTGTCCAAATTTTTTAAAATTTCGAAAGTTTGAGTTTTTTCGGCGTCTTTCTACAACTACAATATCAACAAAAGGTTTTTTAATGAAATATGTTCTGCGAAGTTAGACCTTGAAATAAAGGCATGAACAATTTTTTGAAAATATGAGTCGTTTGTGCTCTTTTCTGCGTGAAATCAAGACAATTAAAAACAAATATTTTATCAAAAAAGACTCTAATTTTTCTGTTTATTTGTACGCTTACAAAATTAGCAGAGATTCCGTTTTCGTCAACCTCTCTGAATTTTTGAAATTTCAAAAGTTACTACTAGTGCAAAAAAGTATGTGTTGTGTGCTACAATTATCTTCTAAAAGAAATCTCTTCTATAAAATTATCTTCAAATGATGTGAATTAAAATCTCCGAGTCTCTGAAAACTGCTATGGCAAATGTGTACAACTTTATTTTTAAAGCACTGAAGGGTGTGCTTCGCACTGAGACATGTGGTGTTGGAATATCGTGAATACCATGCTAAACCGAATAAATTTAATTCTAATCCAAATGATTGCTGGTTGAAAACACTTTGGCAGCTTCATGTAGAATGAAATAACTGCGTAGCCATTACAAATAATACGATAAAGTATGTGCTGTCGTAGCACTAATATATTTTGTATTTCCACAGTTTTCATGGGGAACGTAACCATTTACGTAACCATTACACCACACGCTTACACATACCACAAGCTTAGAGTATTTTTAGTTTTTCTTTAATTTTTGTGTTTATTCGGATTTAATAATAGAGATATTTAATTATTTGTTTCTGCATTAAACAAGTGAATTATAATGTAATAAAATACTATTTCTTTTTGCTGTTAGGGCCTTGGCCCGATTCACACTCGACGTGCGATGGACCCACGTGATTCAGCAACTCCATGTGGAGTTGGGTGTGGTGATTTTATCTTTATGATTATTAGTAAGTTGTGTACTTTCTAAATTTTGGTGTTTCATTTTTCTTAGTTTATAATTTTTGTTGGTTTTTATTTTCTTGTGTGTAATGTTAATTAATTAATGAATCAATTTATTGTAATGTTTGTTGTACTCATGCACTGTTCCTTGTTTATACTCTAGACCTGATGAAGAAATTAAATATTTCGAAACGTTGGCACAACTAATTGTTTCTCTACCTACAATGACTAATTCCGTGAACCTATTAGTTTAGTAATCTAATACTGTTGTATTGTCAAGTCCATAAAATGAGCCATTACATTTTAAATTTTATATGCATTGTATTGTAGTGTAAATTAGCCTTCAAAAATGAAATGTTGCACATATTTATAATGTTGCACTTTATGAAACAATTTCAGAACATTTGGACATTTTGAACAAAATACATATATTTTGTATTTTGCCATTTTTCCTGGGCATCAAACGAAATCTTGACACCTATCACAAACTTAGTCTTCTTAGTTTTCCTTTAATTTTTGCGTTTATTCGAAATAATTAATAATAGTAATATTGAATTATTTGTTGCTGTATTAAACAAGTGAGCTATAATGTAATCTTATACATTTTTTGTCAGGTCCATATCAAGAGCCATGGCCAGTGTTTATTTTAAATTATATATGTATTGTATTGTAAATTAGCCCTCAGGCAATGAAATGTTGCACCTATTCAAATTGTTGCTATTTACGTAACAATCTCAGAACATTTGTATGTCAATGCCATATTTAGAATAAAGTAGAACGCACAGTGCGGTCGTTTTGAAAATACCCACTGTACGACGCGTGGCGCGCACCCGAGTGCAGCGATGGTGTTTGCGCGCGGCGATAGTGTAGCGGACATCTCGGCGATGGTGTAGCGGTTAGCGTATCGTACTCTTATACCCAAGTTGGCAGGCTCAAACCCGATCGAAGCCGTGGATTTTTAAAGACGAAAAAAATCCTTCGTACGCCTTCCTTCGAAGGGGAAGTAATGCCGGCTGGCCCATATTAGTATAGTAAAGATCCTCAAGCCCGTCCTAAAGACGTCTCTCAGCTAAATTCAAATCGCTTGTTTCGCCCAAGAAGTACCTCCTTTCTCTGCTAGTTGGTGAAAGGAGCGTAGCGAAATTTGCGTGGTCAGACAGAAGAGCAGGCCTCATGGCCTGAGTCTCGCCACGTAAAATAAGGCATCAATTCAATTCAGGAGGTACTCACGGTGCTGCCAGTCCGCCTTGCCCTCTTCGCCGCGGGACATCTCTGGCGCCAAGTAGTTGACGCACTGCGGCTGGCCGAAGCCGGCCTTCGCCAGCACCATGCGCTGCTCCTCTGCAACAGCACACACCACACACCTCAGCACTCCTCCACAAACCTGTTTTAGGCTGCCGGTCATTGTTCCGCGGAAAATGGCGGTTAAATGAGGTAGCCACGCGGCCGGTCAATGTTCCACGGAAAATGGCCTTTTAAGGAGGTAGCCGCTTAATCAAGGAAATGAGGTTACAGGAAACGCACATCAGGTCTCAATGTTTATAATTCGTATTATACGGAATAAATGTTAAAATTGTGCGGGGGAGAGGAGTCGACAAATCATGAACCACGTCGAGAGACGACAACCAGTTCGAAGAGACCCCTCACAGCGTCAGGCCAATGTCACCAAGTCGTTTCGCATCACCGTCACCAACGTCACCAAGTCGTTCAACGACATCAAGTTGCATTGCTTTGGCTGTGGCTGAGAGTTAGTGCCTACTTGAACAGTGCCGTTGTTGGGGAGGCTGTTAGAGCCCTGTGAAACTGTGCTTGGATTAAAGATACAGCAACATCAGCAGTATAGCTCTGAAGAAGGCCACAGCAAGATGGCCGAAACGTCAGCACAATTGACCGAACGCGGCTCATCCCGGATAGGCAAGAATGTAATTTTAGTGGTATCTCGTCTTCAGAAGTCAATTCTTGCACAGTTCCCAGAAATTAACCCTGGTCTTTAAGTGATAGTGTGTCTCTGGTATGAAGTTGTTAGCAACATTTTTGGCCAACTCTGTCCAATTCGGAAAAATTTATAGCAAGGTAAATTGACTGAAAAAGAAACATGACTCGCTAGGACAGCACAGTGTTTACGAGAAAAAGTCATTACGTTTGTTGAATTCAAGCTACATTTTCCTACAGGACCCAACATCTTTTGTTTTAGAACTTTATTTCTTTTGCATGTTCATCCTCTTGAAGTAGTCGGCTCTGCCACTTTTACATCCGAGACACATTTCCGAGGCCTGCCAAACGTTTCCCGGTTTCGAGTCGAGATAAAGCTGGCGGCGTGCCGGAGTTGACCTGCTGTTGCAAAATAGATTGCAAATTACCTGCCAAAACACTTGTGTATGAAAAACATCACAACGCGTTTCCTTAGATCGCATTTTTCGCAACTGCCTGACAGTGCATGTTAACTATCCGCATTACTAAAACATTCTAGAGAGTTAGTCATCAAAACTGTGCTGATTATTATGATGCAGATCTGTTGATCTAGCCATTCATGAGTGCACTTCCCACTTTTATGTATTATATAGTACATGTAAGACTTGGTGTTGTGCTCACTTTAGTTGAGTACACCGCTCAAGATACTATATGTATTGAAATATTTTCTTGACCAATGGTTGTAGCAAATTACTATAATATTAGAAAATGACGCATTATGAAACTGAAAGTTTATTCTCATACGATTTTGGAGGTTTCGATGCCTTGCGTTAGATGAAAGCAGAAATAATATTTTTGGAAGTTTGTAATTTTATCATCGAGGGAAGCCTACATATCAGTAATATATTTAGAAAGGGAGTGTAAATTAAAGTTCCATTGATTAAGGGAAAAGAAAACACTCATATTTGTCTTAAGTTGGAAATTGCGTAGCGGATGGTAATTAAGATTCAATTCCCAAGTTTTTCTGGCTTATAGGAATCAGCCATTAAATCATCGTATTAAATATCCGATATTTAAAAACTGCGAAGTAATTGCATGAAAAAAAAAAATGCAATTTATGAAAGAGTTGCAAGTAGACATCCATACACTCAAAATCAAACATACAAAAAAATTAATGTCTGACGGAATTGCTAATCAAATTTCATCAATACAAAAAATCGATTTTTTTACTCTTTCGTAAGTGTCTCTAAAACAATTTCACTATTGTACAATGAGATTAATATTAATAGATTGCCTTCAATATATATTTTCATTAAATTTTTTCATACTTCTTGTTGTTCTTTGTCCAATATCATTGACGGGAAATCCCATTGACTGCCTAGAACGCGATCGCCCAACACTGACGCATGACAGTGTTGACCTACCAATCAGGGGCAACTGTCACATGTGTACTATCGCATTAAACGTCCCCTCCACCTACCAAGTTCATTGAGAGAAAACCAATCGATCATCGTTCCACGCCCCTCCAGTCCTAGAAGTTCCTGTAACATGCATATTCTTGAGGCCTAAGGTCCTGGAAAAATCAACTGGGCATCCACCTCGGCGACGCCGGGCGGCGCGGCGCGGCGCGGCGCGCGGCTGCGGCTCTTGAATTTGCATTCGCATGGGTGCCCCGGCGGCTGCGGGCCGCACTCAGGGCGCACGCGGCGCGGACGCGCTTTATTTTTAAAGCGGCGCTACCACTGCGCGATGCTCTCGGCAGCCGACCCCGAGCGCCCCCGCCCTCGCCTCCTCCGGCCTGGCACCAACCCCCTCGAGTTGCGCCTTGCCTCGGCCCTCTTCCGCTCCTTCCTTCGTCCCTCACTCGTCCCCTCGCTCGTTCCTTCGCTCGTCCCCTCGCTCGTCCCCCACTCGTCCCCCACTCGTCCCTCAACTCGTCCCTTCACTCCTCCTTTCACTCGTCTCCTTACTACACCCATCACTCGTCCTCTCCTTCGTCCCTTTCTCGTCCCCCTCGCCTTTACCCTGTCTTAGCCTCCATACTTGCCCTTCATCTCGCTTCCTTAGCCCCTGCAGTGGCTGTCACTCTGGTTACTGGTCATGACTCCACAGCCATTATTTCCCCCTCCCATTCCCATTGTTTTCTTCCACTGCAGACATTGTGTCGCTTGCTATCTTACGCTCCTTTGAAACCTTCTTCCACTTTCTCCGACAGAAGCAATCGACAACGCATCTTCTGGAACATTGGCTTTCATTCAAAACCTTGGATCCTGTTCACTTCTTATTCAACCTCAGTGGCAAATCCAGTTCATGGTAAGTTAACATTTGGCACTTATTCTTCCTCCCCAACAATACGCCATTATTCACTCTTCGTACGTAGTATCCGAAAATGTAGTTTAGAAACGACTGGATCCAGAAGGTGTGTCTTAATGATTCGTGTTATGACAGGTTGATTATATTCCCTCGACTTGACCACAGTTCGAATAGTATGATTTGAAACAAAGAAGGATCTCAGACGTGTAATCCTGTTTAACTTCATTAATAGAATTTATGTAATATTTAATAACGATATCAAGAGATAGAGTTGCGTTTTATTAGTTTAAGCAATTAGTGTATAATGTCAAGTTTTATTGTACGTTTTGAAAAGGAGTACACGTTTTGAAAAGGAGCAACGTCAGGAGCGAGTTTTCAAATTTGTACGAATGCAATAAAGCAACATAACATTATAGCGAGTTGCATATGATACATTTTTCTATAACAGCATAATAAATTTATACCAGAATCAAACTTAATTTTGCAAAAGAACTTTCTTGTGACGATTCAGTTATTAGACATCTGTACGAAAAAACGAGGGTCGGCTGTTCTGTTTGTCACTACCTCCCCACGATTCTCTAGCTGCGATTGGCTGAATGTGTAATGACGCATTCATTCATACCGTAAAATGCAAATACGTCATCATTTGTGTCTTAAAACGCCCTTTTATGAACGATTTCTTGGAAAAGAAAAGGTCGTTTATAATGCTGGTACGCAAAAAACAGAAGTTCATGTTAAGACTTCAAATCCATTAAGTTGAAGAGGACTAAAAATCATCGCATGGAATTGATCATTGGAATGATCTTGGCTGGCTTTTAAACTTGAGTTCCCTTTGAAAACGCTATAAAAATGTATTAGAATGTTCCTTAAATATAAAATACACAAAAATACATGTTTACAATGTTGATATATTAATTAATTATAGCTAATGTGTTAGAAACTAATGAATTGTAAAAATATGTTATTTAATTGTTGTAACTTACTACGATTGAAAGGATTAAACGTATCCTATCACCTTCGAATGTGCGTGAAGTAACTTCCTGTAACTATTCACCACATCATCATCATCATCATCATCATCATACATACATACATTTATTAGAACTGCAATTGTGTATGACCCGGTGGCAGTTAAGTGGCAATAATTGCAAAAATAACAACTCTTACATTAATAATAATAATAATAATAATAATAATAATAATAATAATAATATCGTACAATACAGTACAAGACGAAAAGCAGCTTTGAAAAGTGCATTGATCACGTTCACCGCACTTCACATCACTTCACTATCACTTCACACACTTCGTCATCATAATTCATCCAAATGCCTTGTATAATGGCAAGAATGTTAGCAGTATTCATTTACATATGGCCGTCAGAATTTAAATCCATGTGAATAGAGCGCGATTGCGAAGTTGCACGTTGACTTCTTATTCCGTCACTACTCCATTGGCATGAGCCCCTTAACTGTAATCGTCATCTGCTCATTACGTCCCCGCCCGCCGCAAGTTCAAACGGCTAAAGTACAGAGAGTATACCCACATAACCTAGAATTTAAAACTTTCACGCTACTTCAAACGTTTTCGAAGCCACAGTTGCATGCGCCATTTCAAAAGCCGTTGAACAACAATCAAAAACCACTTTTACAGTTGTCACTGCTAGCAAAGCCCCGACATCCCACGCAACCGCTTTATAAATCATGCTGTTACATCTCCCGCAGTCACAAACATCTACATCCACTTTGCTCTTTTGAACATCTTTGGTGCCAGCGGGGATCGCAACCGCAGGAGAACCAAATTATGTCTCCGTTACGGAAGCTACCACTCATGGTGCGGTATTTTGTGGTATTTTTCTTCAAATTACATCTTCAAACTTCAACTCCATTGTTATCTTCTACATTCATTTAGTAATAATCGTCATCACGATCGATGCACAGTTAAACATCTCATCGTATCTCAAATCATCATACATATAAATTACCTAATAAATAATATTTGATTCTACCATATCTGCCGCTGATGTCATCGTCGTCGATTCAATCGGCACCATCCTACCACCGCTACCATCATCCACCGCTGTTGCCACCGCCACGGCTACCGTTTATGCTCTCGCCCTCTCCACCGTCTCCTCTACATCTGCCGCCATCACCACCTGTTCCTTCGCAAACGTAACCCTTGCCTCCACCATTTCCACTTCCGAAACCGCCAGCACCGCCATAGTCACTATACATGAGTCTATCTTCCCACTGCCATCACACCCGTCATTATCGCCACCGCCTGTACCATCCTTTGCCACTGCCGCAGTCGCCGGCGCCCTGCTATAGTCGTCACGTCCCGCTGCCACCGCCGCCGCCGCCACCGCCACCACCACTGCCACCAGCGCCGCCGCCACCGCCACCAGCGCCGCCGCCACCGCCACCT